>JAHPZR010055447.1:0-25000 GCA_019787425.1 Platygyra sinensis | reverse complement strand
CGTCGTAAAACTTTCTTAGTGCAGCCATGACATGCAAGGTTGATTCTCTTCCATCAGCCCCAACCTTTCTTTGTACATCAATCTTGCATCTGGAGACAGATCGATGTTCCAAAACAAGCCAAGGCTTTGTCCAGTTTAATTCATTTCCTCGCTTCAGTTTCCTTCGATGGGTAGTAACAGTTCTGCATTACACAATCATGAATTAAATATTCGACGTACACTTCCAAATCGTGTTTGTCGTCGCCCTTTGACTTGCGACTCGGAAACGGGGAGCTGGGAGACACCATCGTGCAGTTCCGGCAGAGTTCCGGATTTAGAACGGTTAAAACATTATTAACTCGCTGCCACCATGTTTCACGTTGCTGTGCAATCGATCAAGTAACTTTCATGTGCAAAAACTAAGTTCTTATAGATTATACAAAACGTTAAAGTGATAGTGCGCGTCGACGTGTTGGAATGTGCAAATTGTTGCATGTGCAACACTAGGATGTCTCCATATATCTGCATGCATCATTAGATTTGATAACAATGACAATGTTCTTAATAAAAATCACTGTTCGTCTTGAGTTTATTAATTTGGCTGCACCTTAAATATATTTTTGCAAAAACATGCGAACTAGGTTTCAGTTGAACTCGGGCATGCGCAAAAAAGCTACGGCCATCTCAGCTTATGCATCTAATTTAACCAGCCGAAATGTTCTGCCCATTCAGTTTTTCTCCACAATAGGGAAGATATAGATGATATTAAATGGCTGCGCGTGAATACGAATTTTATCTTCGAGCGTTTTATCGAGTTAAACACGAGAAGATAAAATTCGCATCCACAAGCGGCCATGTAATATTCTGTTTATTATATAAACACACTTATGACCACGCTTTTTGACGTTTTTCCGAAGATTTCCGACCACTTTCCAAAGATTCCCGAACATTTTTCAAAATTGTTCCGAAGGCCAGACGAACGTTTCCGAACATTCTCCGAAGATTGCCGAAGATAACCGAAGATTTCCTAATATAACCGAAGATTCCCGAGGAAGAACCGATGATGTTTCGATCATACAGCAACACATCTGAGTACTTTCTAAGAGATTATGTAACTAAAGCAATGGTGATCATGTTATCTTCACGTGTGAAGATATATATGTTATTTGCCGGCTGGGAGGTCCGTATAGTGAAAAACTGTGACCGAGGTCTTGAAAATGCTGCCCGAGGCCGCAGGCCGAGGGCAGCATTTTCAAGCCCGAGGTCACAGTTTTTCACTATACGGACCGACCCTAAGCCGGCAAATAACTTTTTTTTTTCCTGCGATAATTTTGCTTACAATTGGGTTTACACAACTTTGTTATTGAATTGGTTTACGTGCCGTCTACAAACCATCGTAAAAAATCTAACGAACGAACGAGCGAGTAAACTCAGACACTACCCAAAGAAAGATGTATCAACAGATTTATTTTGAATTGCTTTATGTTAGTTGCATCTAATTCACCAGTTAAGTTCTCCAAAAGTGTTTTCCCGATAGTGAAATTTCGCGCAAAGTTTGACTGAAGTTGCACTACAAGCACAATTTCCATCAGTCGTTGCGAATCACTCGAAATCAGACCTTTTTACCGTAAATTGAGTAGCAGAAAGCGAGGAAATTCGTTAAGTATATTCTACAGAATTTCTCTTAAGTACAGCAACTATCAGAGAGGCTAAACTCGACTGCATTTGACTTCTTTTAGCTTAAAATTGTGCGGTGAAAAACACAGAATTACGCGCCATTACAACGCCGAGCTAATACCAACCACACAAACTCTCAGAGCTACAAAATACTCAATTGAATCTACTTACAGTGACCTTCCTTGCTATTTAAAAGTGAGCAGAGGTAAACTTCCGTTGATTATTAATCGTCCACGGAAGTGTAAAAAGGGAAAAGATCGACGATTACCGCTAGTTCATTCACGAAACCTAGCTGAACATGACAATTTCACCCACGCTGTTTCCCGCCGTTACCGTGACCGTGGTCAGAGATAGGAAAATCCGGACCGCGCTAAGAACCAATCAGATTGCAGGATTCGTCACTGTGCCCTCTTGGAAAAAAATAAATCATGTTATCTTCACGTGTGAAGACATCATGTTTACGCGCGAAAGCTCACCTGGTATTTCACTGGTGTTTATATAATAAATTTGTTTACAAACATCGGTTTTGTCATTTAAATGTTGAAAACGTTAAACAAAAGAACTCTAGATCTTTGTTTCACCAGCCAATAGTTCTCTGGTTGGTATATTCATAACAATAGGTGACGTCACTGATATCTTTGCTATACCAGGAGGAACGCAGCAGTGAGCTTCTCACAGAATTGCACAATTTTTATCATTAAAATATATTGCTTCAAATAACCATTTCATAACCTTTTTTTCTAAAAGAAGAAAAAAAGTACGCGAGCGATCATAAAGTGAAAAGCAGAAATTTCTTGGAATTTACCTGTGGATTCAGTGGCTCACAGCTTATGTTGTCTAACACCGACTTTTCCATAAGGTGGTCCCTTGTGCGAAGCCTGCCCGTCTGCTACTTTAAGTTGACTTATGGGTTCAGCTCTGCGTGGTAATGAAGTAGTTCCGTCTCAGGGAATAATTGAGTGTCTAACTCATAATTACTGTAATCGTTACATATTCCTCGGTTGTTGCTATGGTGACTATACTTGTTTCATGGTTTGTAGAATTAAGGTACGTGTGCAGTATTAAAAGAAACAAAAAGGAATAACTTATTGTTTAATGACTTACCTTTATTCTAGTTCCTCAAGTTGAAGCAAAATCAATTCGTTATGCGTCTTATGCGTATCACTTAGTTCAAACACAGTTGTAATTCAGCCTTCTACATTTCTTATCTCCGTTTTCCCTTTACTAGAACTCTTAAATGCTGAGCCTACAAAGCGAAAACAAACTGAAACATTTCAGAAAATATCTGCCTGACTTTTTAACAGCAGTCTTGTCAGGACTTATATCAGGTATAGAGAGCGTAAACATCTGAGCAGACCCGTCCTCCATTGTTGGCTTCAGTGTGGTTTGCTAAATCCTCACCATACCACAGTCGCAGCTCTTCGCCAGATACCAACGTGTAAGTAGAAAAAAGCGGCATGATAATCTCAGGAGAGGACGATTTATACCCCGGTAAGATGGAAAACTTTCCAGGATCACGCCTGAGGAACGGCCTTTGTGGTGTTAGAATGACATCTCTCCAATTTGTGACGACTACACCAATTTGATCTCTCACTGCAGGCCTTTTACCACAGCCCCAGAAAGACCAGTACGAAAACTTTCTCCGATCGCAGGTCACGTAACCGCTTAGGTGGACCAATTTTACAGCTGACAACTTGCCACCGAAAAGCACATCAACACTGCCATACTGGTTATTTCTGGTGCCAAAACAAACAGGCTTTGAATTCAGTTTGACAAAAGGATCTGAAAATAAATCAGGTGATGAGTTTTAAAATCAATTTTCATTGATGTGCAAAATTACATTAATAATATTTATCGTGTCATTTTGCACTTGTAATTTCCTTTGCCTTTCTTTTTTAACTTCCACCTATTCTCGAGTTTCAAAACTGTATTTTTTTTTAAACAAAAAATCATATTCTTACCCATCATAGCAATGAAAGGGAGCATCAAGAGCATCATAGCCGCAAAAATTAATCTTTGGTCCATGATGTGCAGCACGCTACGGAAATCTAGAAAATAAAATAATCACAGCAAAGAGATAAGAAACACAGAATCAGTCCAAATAGGAAAGATTAGTCTGAGACGAGAAGGAACGTAAGATCAGTGAGAAGATGGAAAAGGTAAGAATAAATGATCAATGAGAAAATCAGGATCGATAAACACCCCTATTCAACTGTTCCATCGTCTGGCAGCGTCTTGTATATAAATAAAAAAAATAATTAACAATTATTCACCGAAGTGGAGGTGAATAGTACTTGGCTAATCACCTCCGAGCTAGCCAATCAGCGCGCGCGAAAAGTACTATTCACTTGTGTGGTATATACTAATAATTATTATGTTTTTTTATTATTTATGTTATATAAGTGCGTGGATGTGAGATTGTTGTCGATATCATGTAGTTTTCTTTCATTGCATCGTCTCGCGTTTAGCAATGTGCCATGGTCGCGTTTTCAGTCTTGGGATCTTGGGAATTTGCGCCATGGGCCAGCAATAATTCAACGGTGCTTGTATTAAGATATTGAGAAATACAAAAGTCTCTTTCCTGAAAATCAAACCACCGTAAAGGGGCCCCAAAAAGGAACAGGGTTCAACGCAAACATAAGGCGCAAACAGCGCCGAGCATACTTTGCTCAAAAACGGATTGCCACACAAAGAAAGTCAAACGAGAGATTCATTAAAAACCTCTCCAATCTCCAACTATCTGACAACCAAGTCAACGTTATTTTGAAAGGGCTCAAATTTGTCCCGACACCGGTGACAGATGAGAACAATATTAGACGCCAACTCTTGCAAGACTTTAAAAAATTCGCAAGACGAATGCGACTACAATACATATTCCACACAAAAAATACACAACCGCACCCGTTTCACGTCAAATCAGACTGGGTACCACCGGTTCAAAAGTCAGTTGCCCTTGAAAGCTACTTGGAAAGTGTCAAAATCCAACTTGCAGAGATCAAACCATCAAAACCTAAAAACAATCTGTCACACAACGAATACAAAGCTCTTACAGAGCTTGTGAACAACACTGAAATCAATTTCAAAAAGGCAGATAAAGGAACAACAACTGTCATAATGAACAAGTGTTACAAAATACAAGAAGCTCAAACTCATCTCAACAATAGAGAACATTATAAACCTCTCGAAAACGCCATGGCGGTAGAAACATTACAAAGAGTTCACAAAGAGTATTACAAAGACTTCACAAAGACTTCACCAGAATAACAGACTTCAGACTTCACCAGAATAACTATATTGATGACATGACAAAAAAATGGTTTTCTCAAACACGCAATCCTCCAAGAATCCCTATATTCTATACCCTTACTAAAATCCACAAACCAAATCCGGTCGGTAGACCGATTATTTCGGGCTGCGAAGGCCCTACAGAAAGACTATCATCGTTTGTGGACAAATTACTACAGCCGATTGCACAGACATAGAAATCGAATCTTAAGGATACAACACACTTCATAAACTTTATAGAGAAGACAAAGGTCTCTCAAAATACTATTTTGGTACCTATGGATGTAACAAGCTTGTATACAAACATACCGCAAGAGGAGGGTATTACAACGGTATGCAAAGCATACGAAAAATTTCACAACTACAACCCTCCCATCCCATCCCACTATCTCAAAGAAATGCTTTGCCTTATCCTTAAAGAAAATTCATTCCAATTTATTGGAAAAAATTACCTCCAAACCCATGGAACCGCAATGGGTACGAAAATGGCAGTTGCATTTGCCAACATATGTCTTCATGGCGGAAATAGAAACAAAATTGATAAATCAAAGCAAAACAAAACCGACAAAGTGGAAACGATATATTGACGACATTTTCTCATTGTGGGACTCTAACAGACAGGAAATAGACCTATTCATAAAACAAACTAACAACTTCCACCCTACAATCAAATTCACGGCTGAAATCTCAGAGATGGAAATAACATTTCTCGACACAATCATAACTAAAGGAGAAAGATTCAGAAACGAATCGATCCTTGACATCCGAACACATTACAAGCCGACTGAAACCTTTCAGTACACACATTTTACCTCGAGCCACCCACCAGGCGTTAAAAAAGGTTTTATTAAAGGTGAAGCCCTTAGACTTCTGAGAACAAACTCTTCTAAAACAGTCTTTAATGACAGTATCACAAATTTTAAATCGCGCCTCACCGCGCGCGGCTACCCTAACGAAATGATACAAATAACGTTATCAGAAGTCAGCTTCGCAGGAAGACAGTCGGCACTCCAACAAAAAGCAAAAGTACGCAAACAAATCTTGCCATTTATCACAACATACCACCCATCGGTGCGCAACCTTAAAAATATACTCATGCAAAACTGGGGCCTAATACAAAATCAGCCTTTGCTGAACACTATCTTCAAGAATCCGCCTATCCTATCATACAGAAGACTCTGAGAGGTAAATCTCTTACAGACATGCTCGTTAAAGCTAAGTTATGAAGGCACTCATTTTGCAGTTAAATCGCGCAGGAAGTCCGTGAAGACCTGTCACTTATCTCTATTCAGTTACAGTTAAATCACGCAGGGAGTCCGTGCAGGCCTGTCACTAATTTTTATCCGATGATATTTGCTTTTGCGATCAAAACGTCAGTGGAACTTTTTATTGATGTTTTACGTCTTTTTGCAAAATGTCGATGGAAATTTCCATCGACATCTTTCTATCTAGCCTGTGTTCAGCCGCGGCTGTACACAGGCTACTTTCTATCTAGTGAGGATATCGATGATATTTAGCAAAACGACGGTGGAAAATTTCATCGATATTTTACATCTATTTCCAAAATGTCGATGGAAATTTCCATCGACATTTTGCTTCTATCAGTAAATCAGATTCTAATTTGCAAGGTTTTCAGTCAAATATTTCGGTTAATAAATTTCCAAAAAATGAACAGTTTTTACTCAAACGCTTTACTTTTGGTAAAAATATAGTTTTTTTGACAATACCATGGGAGAGACTGTCAAAATTTGCGTTAGGTTAACAGATTTTACTCATATATGTCACAGTGTGGTAAAATTGAACACAACTAGAGCAAAATTCGCAATGCGAAAACACAAAAATAGGAATTTGGTCAAAAATAAACTAAAAACAGCAATATTTGACAGATTTCCGCTATTTTAGAATATCACCTTTGGTTTTAGAACGTGTTATTTCCATTTTGTGCCGCTCTATGTAGAGCAGTGTTTGCCCACTTGTCTCTGTGGTGAATGTTGCTTCCTTGTAGAACCAAATATTCCACAACAGAAGTGTGACCATTTTCAGATGCTTTATGTAATGGAGAGTAGTTCTAGTAATCTACAGCATGGAGATCAGTGCCTTCTTTCAGTAGCAACTCGACTGTTTCCCTATGTCCGTTCTGGGAAGCTAAATGAAGCGAGGTATGACCGTTCTTATTGCAACCTGCACTGGGGACGCCGTCGATCGTCGAGGAAGATGGTGAACTTTTTACACTCGTAGAAAATGTTAAAACGTGTCCTGGCTTAAAATAAAAATAATAATATAGCAGCGTCTTGTATGTACCCAACAGTAATCAAATATTATTTCTCCGCAAAAGGCGAGGCAAAAACCGATAGTGTTATGTCAAGAGATTATGAGGGTGAGAGAACATATCCCCCATACATGGGCCTCTTCCTATGATAATCTTTTTCAATCTAATTTTAGCGCGTGGTCAAACTGCGAGGCTATTTTAGGAAAGACACCTGATTGGCCAATTTAAATGACATAACAACATTGCTGTTAATTTTAGCAGCTGATCAAATATGCAAAAACCGTTCGCCGGGATTTTCGAAGCGCATTTCGTAAGGTCAGAGGAAGAATAATTCTAACTTTCTGGCGCTTTCTAAATAGCTTTCAAACGAGATATTTTTCTCGCTTTAGGCCGCTCAGTACTTTTCTAGGAACGACTTGAGAGAGTGATAAGAATGCAATTCTTGTCAGCTGCGCCTAATGTGAACCAGTAATGATGCAGAGGGCTAGACTGACAAGACTAATAATTTCCGAAGTAAACCTGGGATAAACATAAAGAAGATAATTTTCCTGCCAAGCACTTTCAAAAGGCTTTCCAAATAGGTCTCTCTCGATCAAAAACGATGTGGTTGTTCCAGAGAGGCAGTTTTTTCGTCGTGACACCCAAACTCTGGTAAATATTACACAGCGATTTCGAATGAATTATAAATATGCCAAAATTTGCATCGGGATTTTCGGAGCGAAAGTTCTTACACTAACAAACAGGAAACAAATATTTAGCTGCCCTGCGCTTTGAATAACCTTTCGAAATTTATGTTTTTTGATTTAATCCGTTCAGTACTTTTCGAGAAACGACTTTCGTGCGTGTTTATATTGGAATACAATTCTTGTCAGCAGCCACGACATGGCGCGTCTTGGGAATTAGTCGTACAGACAAATCAAGACTTATTTTTTTCGACGTAAACTTAGGTTAAACACATCGAAGATAATTTTCCTGCCTGGCGCTTTGGAAACAGTGCTCTTCAAAGAGACCTCTCTTGATCCAAACGTTGCAGTAAGTCCGGTAAATATTACACAGCACTTCCGAAATTAAATATACAAACATTTGCACTGGTATTTTTGGAGCGAAAGTTCTAACAAACGCGAAACAAATATTTTAGCTGTCTTGTGGTTTTAAATGCCTCTCGAAAGAGATGCTTTTCGCTTCAATCCGTTCGGCACTTTCCAAGAAACGACTTTCAAACAGGTTAGAAATTCGAGTCTTGGCACTTTATGTTAATCATTCATCCATGTAGGGAATGACACGAATTCTATTTTACGGCTTTGGGGAAGCACGTATAATTTTCCTGCGCAGCTCTGAAAATGATTTCCAATGCTAACTAATATCCAGTCCAGCAGTACTGTTCATTTCGCACATGCGCAGTAGCATTGCTTGGTGTAGGGCCACGTGTTTGTTCAGAGTGTGTTAGTCATTAAAACGGCATCTAAGAGAAGACACGGAGTTGTTCTGGTTGTTACACTGGCGACGAGGTAAAAATTAAGCAACAAAAAGCAGAAACGAAGCAAGAGAAGCCTAAGAAGCAAAGTCTGAAGCCCAGCGAGAGAGGCAAGCAGGCAAAATACTTCAACGCGTGAATCGATCGATCGACAAAACATGTCTGACACAGAACCAGCAGATGCCGGCGCAGCAGCTCCAGTGCAAGTTATCACGGCAACGAGAAATCTAAAATCTCAACCCTTTATCCCAGGGGACGACCCGATAGTCAAAGGAAAAGCGTGGGACGACTGGCTCGAAGAAATCGAACGGGAATTCAGATATTTCAAGATTACGGAACCACTCGACAAGAAAGATGCACTCATCATTTATGGCGGGAAAGAAATCGCTCGCCTGGAGAAAAGTTTACCAAACCCGACAGATGGCGCTAACGACTACGAGAAGTTGAGGAAGAAGTTGAATGACTACTTCAAACCGAAGAAAAATAAGCACCACGCAAGATACGTATTTCTCAAAATGAGACCGACACATGATGAAACAACGAACGCGTATGCTGCACGTCTAAGGGAGAAAGCTAACGACTGCGAATTCGAGGCCAACTGCGATGAACGAATCTTGGAACACCTCATCCAAACGACACAGAATCGATCGCTTATACAAAAAGCCATCAACAAGAAATGGGATTTGACACGGTTTTTGACCGAAGCTGCTCAAATCGAAGACACATCCCTTCAAATAAGCGACATGAAAATTCCTCAAGATGTTAAGAAGCTTGGGCGACATTTTGAGAAGCGGCGTCCACCCAAGAACACACAAAGCGGTAAAGAAAAGCAACCGTGTGGATACTGCGGACAAACAGACACACACGAGGAAGGCAAGAACTGCCCAGCATATGGGAAAAAATGTATGAAATGTCAAAAGTTCAATCACTTCAGTGTTGTGTGTAAGTCTAAAGGCCCGTCCAACAGCAAGAAAGGCAACAAGAAACGCGATCACAAGCCACCAGAGAATTCAAAGCACAAGCACCGCGTAAAGAGAACCACTGAAGAAGAAAATGCAGACAACTCAACAAGTTCTGATGACGAGTTCTTCTGCCAAGCCGTAAGACACCTAAAGGAAGTGAAGAAAATCAAAACAGATGGTGAAGACAGAACCGTATCAGTGAAGATAGAAGATGTTGATGTAAGAGCTGAGCCCGACAGCGGAGCTGAAGTAAATGTTATGGATGAACATCAATTTAAAGCACTGACAAATCGGTCCAATGTGAAGCTTACACTACAACCAAGCAGAGTAAAGCTAAGCACCTTGCAGAGTGAGCTACCCGTGAAAGGAGAGTTTACAGCCACTATAAGGAACCAGACCTGTGGAGCAGTCGCAAGATTTGTTGTGACCAGAGGAAGAATCAATTCCCCACCCCTCATCAGCAAAAGTACCCTCCAAGAGCTGGGTATGTTACAGATTAGAGAAGATGGCTCTTTCGCCAAGACCAATGACCTGAGAATCCAAGAAGAACCACCAGGCATCAAAAGTGTCAAGCAAGATAAGGATCTCAAGCCTGAAATCAAAGAAATAACCGATCAATACAGTGACGTATTTAAGGGCATCGGGAAGATCAGAGACATCAAGAATGGAAAAGAGTTCTATGCAAAGTTCAGCATTAGACCAGAAGCTGTGCCCGTAGCTCAAAGGCCGAGACCAGTGGCTTACTACCTGCAAGAACCATTGAAGAAATGGCTTGACCAATGTGTAGAAGAGGAGATATTCGAAGAAGTGCCAGAAGGTGAGGCAGTCACATGGTGCTCACCATTGGTCGTTCAACCAAAGCCGAAGTTCAATACTGTAGACAAGGAGAAACTTGAACCGCACATGATCAGAGCCAGCGTGGACCTCAGGGTACCAAACCAGTTCATGGAAAGAAATAGGATCACCCAGGGACCTATTGTCGAAGACTTCATGTACAAATTTCATGATTGTACTGTCTTCTCCAAACTTGACATGCGGCAGGGATACCACCAACTCCTACTCGATCCAGAGTCCAGAAAAATTGCCACTTTTAGTACCCCGTGGGGGAACATGCGACCAAAACGCCTGATCTTTGGAGCCAAAGCATCACAAGATCTCTTCGATGAAGCTATCTACCGAATATTTGGAGACATACCAAGATGCCTCAACCAACGGGATGATATCCTGCTAGGAGGAAGAAACATGGAGGAGCACAATAAGACATTGGAAGCAGTCCTGCAGAGAGCAGTGGATTTTGGAATCACATTCAACCCTGACAAGTGCCAATTTGGAGTCGAGGAGATAGAGTTCTATGGACACAAGTTCACGAAAGACGGATTAAAGCCAGACCCAGAGAAAATCAGAGCTGTAAAAGAAAGCAGCCCACCAGAATCAAAAGAAGCTGTGAGAAGTTTCCTTGGCATGACCGGATATCTATCAAAGTTCATCCCAAGATATGCATCTCTAACCGCACCCTTGCGAGAGCTGACCCATAAAGATACAAAGTTCAAATGGGGAGCAAAAGAGAATGAAGCATTTGAGAAGCTGAAAGCGAGCATAACAAGTGAAAGCACAATGGCATACTTCAATCCAGCCAGGCCAATCGTTGTGAGAGTGGAAGCCAGCTTCCATGAAGGACTGTCAGCCGGATTATTCCAGGAGACAGGCAGTGGTCTCCAGCCAGTCCACTTCATTAGTCGCACTATGACCGACACGGAGAAACGATATAGCCAGACAGAGAAAGACGCCCTGTCAGTGCATTGGGCAAAGAACAGGTTCAGCATCTACCTCTTGGGAGCACCGAAGTTCAAGATCATCACAGCCCACAAGCCACTGCTCCCACTGTTCAACAAGGCAGCCATGAGACTCCCACCGAGGATTGAAAAATGGGTTATGGGAATGCAAGATGTCGACTTCGAGCTAATCTATGAGCCTGGAAAGGATGATGCCGACCCACTTGACTTCCTATCAAGACACCCATTGCCAGAGAAAGGAAAGGATGCTGTAGAGAGAGTAATCAAATATGTCTTGAAAGCAGAGCATGCTGTCGTTGTAGATCAGATCAAGGAAGAAACTTGCAAAGATACCCAACTGCAAAAACTGTCCGTCAGGATACTTACCGGGGACTGGGAGCGTCACAAAAGGGATCCAGACATTGCACCATTCTACAGTGTGCAGAATGAGTTGTATGCAGTAGATGGCCTACTCTTCCGAATGAATCAGATCATTATCCCCAGAAGCCTACAGAGACGAGTCATCAAGGCCGCACACCACCTGGGACATCTGGGGACGACCAAAACAAAGCAAATGATACGAGGAAAGTATTGGTTTCCAACCATGAACAGTATGATCGAACAGATCATTGGCCAATGTTATGAATGCCAGGTTACCACAAAGCAACACAGGCAGGAACCCATCAAAGTCACAGACATACCCAAGAAACCGTGGGATGTCATAGCTGTAGACTTCAGCGGACCCTACCCTGATGGCCATTATAATCTAGTAGCCATAGACAAGAGAACAAGATATCCTGAAGTTGCGAAGACCCACTCAACAGCTTTTCAGCCAACCAAGGAAAAGCTCAAAACAATGTTTGCCACTCATGGCGTCCCAAGACAGCTGGAAAGTGACAACGGACCACCGTTTAATTCCAGAGAGTTTGCAGAGTTCGCTAAAACTGAGGGATTTCACCATCATCGAGTCACCCCAGAACACGCACGTGCTAATGGAGAGGCGGAAAGCTTCATGAAACTGCTTAATAAGACAGAGCAAATCACCCACCTTAACGGCGGAAATAGCAGCATAGCCATTCAAGAAATGCTGACAGGCTACCGCTCAACACCACACCCTGCCACTGGTGTAGCACCCTACGAAGCCCTCATGAACAGACAAGTGAGAACCAAGTTAGACCATCAAACGAGGGAGAGCAGTGAAAATGCTCGTGACACAGCCATCAATGAGAGGGATGAAAGATACAAAGAAAAGCTCAAACAGTATGCTGAGAACAGGAACACTAAGGCACACAACTTTATTGTAGGAGATCACGTATTGTTGAAGCAAAAGAAGAAGAACAAATGGTCCACAGCATACGAACCAGCTTTCTACACCGTAATTCGAACCGACGGATCAAGCATTGCAGCACGTAGGATCACAGATGGACGGGAAGTGTATCGAGATGCAAGCCAGTTCAAGATTGCTAATGCTTTGATCCAGGACAATACCAGTGAAGAGAGGGATGACCGGGAAGAAGAACCAACCTCAGAGGATTGGAGAGAGAAAATCCTACTGAATGCCAACCCTACATCAGTCCAAGAGGAGATAATCACCAATACAGAGGAAGTGGTAGAAACCAGCAGCAGTGACAAAATGGAGAACAAACCACCCGAGTTACCAGCAGCTTCAAGCCGACCAAGGCGCGACCGGAGGCGACCAGATTATCTGAAAGACTACGTTACCTAGACTATACTAAGTTTACGCTTACCGGACATAGACATTTATATGCCCTGAAACATTGTCTGTTCAAGTTAGAATATTGGACATTTTAGGACATTGTTTTTCTAGTTGCGTTTTATTTAAGGAAAAGACTATCTCTGGAAAAAGGGAGAAATGTAATATCCAGTCCAGCAGCACTGTTCATTTCGCACATGCGCAGTAGCATTGCTTGGTGTAGGGCCACGTTTTTGTTCAGAGTGTGTTAGTCATTAAACGGCATCTAAGAGAAAGACGCGCAGCTGTTCTGGTTGTTACAGATGTTTAGTTCAAGAAGCTTCATTTCGAAGAGATCGGAGTGAATCAGCGTAGTAGTTAAAGAATACATTAATCGTGGCGATCACTGACTGGATCTGGAGAGAGTTAAATATTCACCATTACGGGCCGTTTGTGTTCGACTTTTTTCAACATGGTGAATGAAAAGTTGTTGACACAGTTTGTCTTGTTATTTTTCCTTTGATTTCCTTGAAGAAAAGGCCAGGTATCCAGCCTGAACGGGAAAGGAGTCAAAGTTGTAGTTTCGCGGCCAGAAAGTTCTGACACGGAAATTAAGGATGCTTTTGAAGGTAAATACGAAGTCCGTGTGCTTGCTAAGTCGGTGTTCTGTCAACGGTGGGTTTTGAATACAGACCGCGAATTTAAAGCAGTTTCCTGGACTTTACAAAACAAAAAGGTAATGTACAGTATTACATCCAAGTTTAATTCAAATGTTTGAACCACGAGTAAAGCCACGGCCGATAAATTGACTGCAAAAGCCGTCGGCAAAAACTCAAGCTCAGTCCGCACGTGAAGAATTAGTTTAAACATGCTGTCACACTATCACGCAGCGAAGCACGTTTGCGAAATTTTGAACACTTTTTCCTTTTTAAATAGTTTTTTTTTCTACCTCATCTTGAATGAAACTGTATTGTTATTGAACTTTCTGTCGCATTTCTTTCATTTGGTTACCTTTCTTTGGCAAATTTAGGTATTTAAAGTTAACAGTATTTTTGCATCGTGGATTTCTGCATATTTAATTTACAGCTACCTCCGCGGCCTTGTTTGTTTACTTTATTCGCGTCATTCAAGTACAAGTTTTTAGTTTTTTTCAGCTGCTACAAAACACCTGAGAAAAGAACTAAGTGGGCACTAATTTAGCACAGTTGAAATACGATTTATCGCAAAATAATTGGCTATTTTTGTCGTCTTTTTTTATTTACAACTTTCATCTTTCTTTCACTACGCTGTATTATTTGTCGCAGACGAAGAAATTTTCGGACTTTTTTGTCTTAAAATATTGTTGTTTAAATATGTCTTTTCGCTTTTATTTTCCAGTATTTTCTCTAATGTTAACTATCCGCTATAGTAAATGAATTGAAATTTTGTTGTTTTCAGTGTCGTTTTGTCCTCCAAAGTCAGTATAATTATTAATGCCTTGAAATCTGATCTTAAACATGGTTGTGGTTACTGGGCCATATGGTTTATTACTCTCCTTATGCTGGCTCTGAGATATATCAAAAAAATTCCAGGGAATAAGGGGTAGGCTGTGAATCATTACGTCACACCCAGATTTTAAATTTGAAACCGAGGAAGCGGAACAAGTCGATTTCATTTTATCGAAGTAAAAGTCTACTTTTGGCAAGTCTAAGTGGAGGCGTTCAAACAGCATGTAAACATTAACTTTAAATGGCACCCTGGAACTGAGCTCTTTCCTGTGGATACTATAGGCAACTTGTCCATTCTATATTCTTCGTTATTGGTATACTACATTGGTTACGTGAGCTGGAAGTCTTTTCCTCTCAGTTTGCTTAATTTTCTCTAACTTCCCTTGACAAAGGAAAATAACCTTCGTTTCCTCGTCGCCTTGCTGCAACTTGGAATGAAAATATCGCCTAGACTTTGCATTTCACTGAATGTTTACGTCGGAAACTTCCATCAAAAATGTCTTGAACATGGCCTTGTACAATGCTTACAAGCACAAGATGACAAGTTCAGTTTGCAACAAAACTTAAAACTAGTTTCTGTTTATCTCATTTGATAAAGAGAGAATGATTATTGTTCATTAAGACAGTATTGCCTGGATTTTTCAATATTTCCAATGTTCACTTTTTAACAACATTTGCTGCCAGCTATTTCTTGGTGAACCAGAAACAACAATGAACAATGTTTAAAGCATGACATCGTCCATCCTTGCCAAATGTATAAGCTTGATCGTTTCAATTGTAATTCCTTCTTATCCAGCTATTACTTTTTTTCTTTGGTCGGTTATGAGTGAACACTGAACCACTGCTCGTACTCTAAACATGAAAATCAGCCACAATATTCCCTAAACCAAATAATATTAAACATAATCCAAAAAGATATTTCAATTAGTTTGTTCACTTTACGAGTTTGCTCACAGAGCACTTTGATTGTCCTTTGCATTAAAGGTTAAAATTCGCTGGACTTGTTTTATTTTTGTTGAGATCTCGAACTGTTAACATGACTAAACGCGTGTGCCGTGATTGCCCAATTCCGAAATGTGGAGCAAAATATCTCGTTAGATTGTTTAATCATCTCACAGATGTACATGGATTAGATTATATCAACCGAAGGAAGTGGTTACAAGACGCGAAACTACAACCTAAGGTTAGAGTGATGATCTATCCAGCAAAGAGGAGCCAGGGATTAAGACCTTCAACAGGTGAAACACCTCTATCAGTGCATGAAGAGGAAAAGGATACAAAAGTCAATCACTTATCAACACCAAGAGGAGAAAAGAAATCCCTGAAATCTCTACCAATAGGACTAAAGAAATCACTGAAATCTCTACCAAAAGGCGTTAGAAAAGCAGCCAATAACATCAAGCATTATAAAACAACAGCAGATTCAGTTTCTGAGTGGCTCACTTTGTATGGAGACGATGAAGGGTCGAACACAAAGAAGAAAGCTTAGTAACCCCGCCTGCAATACCAGTAGCATGTCATACTAAACCCCGTCCCAAAAGCTTCAGATTTTCACTGCTTGTTTTAAAGGCGGCGCTCCACTTGCCGTTTGGTTTGCTGTCAAAACTCGTGCTGCTCAAACCAAAAAGAAGAAAAAAAGTCTTGGAGCGATGGTTATAATTACTGCCTTCTTCAACGAGGTTTTGGAAATTACGAAGACAGTGAAGATTCTCAATCTAGCCAAGAAACGGATTCTTCCAAGAGGTGGCAGAGCGCTTAAACCCTTGGTCGCGCATATTAGATCACAGGGGGCACACACTCTTGCTGAGTAGGGAGAGAGTAAATAAAGGAACGAAAAGAATGAATAGTTTACCTTTGTCTCCTCTTGTCATCTCTTTTATCTTACCAGATTTTACTGGGAAAACCGCTGCTTAAAAATCCTGCGTAACACTCTAGCACTAAACTCGTACCTAGGCCTTTCCGCGCTCAGCAAAATTTTTTTTTGGTTTGTATAATATTTGACAAGGGAGGCAACTCTTTGCCAAAACATTTTGAACGCACTGCAAATATTCGCTCGAATCTCTAAATTTCGTTGCTTTCACGAAACCAAACAAACACAAAATGAGGTCGGAAAGTTTTTCTACAACTTGGCCGAATTTGTTTTCAAATACTTTTGCGACAGTCGGAGAATTTCAGCGACTTTTGCAAAGTTTTGTCTCAATTCACTTTTCGCGACATGATCGTACCGTTACCCAAATCCCAAACACGTCATCCAGCGCGCGCTCGCGCTCCCCTCACTCTCCCACACATGCGTTTTGACACGACAAATCTCTACAAACCCCTCCCCTGGTTCGTTGTTTTTCTTACGTGCTCGAAGTCAGCCGGTCTCCACACGGAAACAAAATTGTCGTAAATTAATACCTGAAGCGTTTTAGCGAGATTCCGCGATAATAAATGGGAGCTAGGGAAGGATTTTGTAAAACCTTTTTCGTCAAAAAACCCGTGTGGGAGAGTGAGGGGAGCGCGAGCGCGCGCTGGATGACGTGTTTGGGATTTGGGTAACGGTACGATCATGTTGCGAAAAGTGAATTGAGACAAAACTTTGCAAAAGTCGCTGAAATTCTCCGACTGTCGCAAAAGTATTTGAAAACAAATTCGGCCAAGTTGTAGAGAAACTTTCCGACCTCATTTTGTGTTTGTTTGGTTTCGTAAAAGCAACGAAATTCAGAGATTCGAGCGAATATTTGCAGTGCGTTCAAAATGTTTTGGCAAAGAGTTGCCTCCCTTGTCAAATATTATACAAACCAAAAAAAAAATTTTGCTGAGCGCGGAAAGGCCTAGGTACGAGTTTAGTGCTAGAGTGTTACGCAGGATTTTTAAGCAGCGGTTTTCCCAGTAAAATCTGGTAAGATAAAAGAGATGACAAGAGGAGACAAAGGTAAACTATTCATTCTTTTCGTTCCTTTATTTACTCTCTCCCTACTCAGCAAGAGTGTGTGCCCCCTATGATTAGATGAAGCTCAGGAACGTCACGAGGTTCAGCTCAATTCTTTGGTCGACGAGTACAAAAAGAATGGAGATTCGGAAAATGTAGCTTACCTTAAAGTACAAAACGCTCTCCTTCCTCTCTACAGAAAAGAACTGAGAAAAGTACTGTTAGAGTATCTGCAGTGGATGCGAGCGATGAAGAAAGATTACACTTTCCAAAAAGTGATGGAAATCCAAAAAGATCTCAAAGATACAGATGGATTTGATTGGTTAGAATCGACAGAATTAGCCATTGAAAAGCGGAAATTCTTGCTTAATCGATTGTTTGTAGAGCAATCCATTCCACAAGATGAAGACTAGACCTACTGTGTTTTGCTCTCAATAAAAATGTATTTCAAACCGATATCTAGTGTGTTGTTCGATTGGAGTTTATTTCTTTGTTAAGGGGACTTCAGTCTTATTGTTCATTGAATCCTACTTTCCTGATATACTTTATGCTAAGCATGTCGTAGTTTTGGAGCTTTCGTTATCAATAAATGTATTTTTTGTTCTTTTCAAATCTCTGTGTATTTGAATCATTTCGCTAGTAAAAGTAATAATCAAGAAACGTGTTGTTCGCCGAAAACATTCATTAGTCGTGTGTTGACAGAAGTAATGAAAGAAACAAGTTGTTCAAAAATATTTATTGTCGCGTGTTGAAATTAAGCACTCCGAACTATTGTTGTAATTTCAATGGTAGAGCTGTCCCATGGGTTTCCCATTAGAGCCGGAGTTGTATGCAAATCTAGGGTTGAAAGTAGAGGCACTGCGTGTTTGCAAAATGAGTGACTAACGGAGCGAAAAACTCGACTAGTTAGCTAAGCCGAGTATATTCTCTCTCTCTCTCTCGTCAGCAAAGCTGAGAATAAAAGCATGATAGATTCTACCTAAACCAATCGGGGTTAAAATAGCCCGGTTTCGAAAATCGGAGAACGTTTTCAACGAAAGGTAGAGAAACTCAGAAATTGTTAGGGCCGATTTACACGGTACGACTTTCTCGCATAAGACAAGCTTACGATAGGCCTACGACATGACTTAGGACCATTTAAGCGAGTTGTAGGTTTGATTTACAAGAAACAATTTATTTCGTAGGCCTGTCGTAAGCTTGTAGTCTGCGACAAAGTCGTACCGTGTAAATCGGCCTTTACGCTTTCAAAAATTTTCGATTATCAACGTTTCCCGATCACGGACAGTTAAACAAGCGCTCAAAGCAGTTTGAAAATCATCGACGCTAGTGAAAAAAGCCATCTTCATGATTAACGTTTCGAAAATCAAACGAAGTTTTTAAATTTCCAGCGAGTTCAAGTTGAATGAAGGAATCACGCTTTGGTTCAAATTCGTGCTTTTATTTTGAACAGTTAATAGATTTTTCATGAGCCAATCAGGGTTCACTATTAGCGGGCAAGTTTAGACAAACTTATTGTATGTCCCTAAATTCGAATACCTAGTCCTCATAAAGATTCAAAATTATGTTAGGGCCTGATTACATGAGGCGGGCTGGCCCGGTTAGCCGGGCTGGTGTCAGTTTGCCGGGATCTCGGCACGTTTGTTAAACGCAACAAAAATCAACTCCGCGATTACATGACAACCGGGCCAGCCCGGTTAGCCGAGATCTCAGTATCGCGGTGCCGGGATCCCGGCTAACCGGGCTGGGATTTTTCCATGTATTTTTCCAGCCGAGCTCATGTAATCAGGCCCTCAAGCCCCGGCCAAACGATCGCAACATGCCAACGCAACAAATCGCAACATTGTTAGGCGCAACATGTTGCGTAAGTTTGGCCACCATGTTGCGATGTGTTGCGATGTGTTGGGTGTTGTTGGATTAAGTTTGAAAATGGCCAAATTTAAGCCAACAACACCCAACACGTCGAAACACATCGCAACATGGTGGCCAAACGCATGCAACATGTTGCGTCCAACAATGTTGCGATATGTTGCGTTGGCATGTTGCGATCGTTTGGCCGGGGCTTTACTCTACTCTACCAAAATTTCCAGGTGCATGACATAAGAATAAATGTTTCAGGTTGAAGGAATTATTTTAGATCTTGACTAGCTATTTCTTGAGAAAACATGCCATTAATAACTGTCATTTTGCTTTCGTAAATCCTTTCCTGTGTTGAAATATCAAGGAATAAATATCAAAAAAGAAAAAAAAAAAAAGTAAATATCACTTCAACATACACCACAATTAGGTAAGTACCTTATTTTGTTTTAGGGCTGTGGAAGGGGCAGAGGAAAGGGCAGCAAGTTAAAGATATACCTGTCTAATTTTTCTGCATTCATTTTCATACCCTTTTAAAATATGTGACAATTTTCTTTATTTGGTATTGCAGGTGAAGCAATTTGTACTATTGTGAAGTACATATGGAAATATCCAAGATGAACATTGCATTAACAACTATAGTATAATATGAAAGTGACAGTGAGCAGCACCATTACTGATACTGTATGTGTTTTTATTTTTACATCAGCTCGGATTCCTTTGTTCTTTTCGGGGGGAATATATCACATAACCCCCAAATCAACTGTCTGAAAAGCTGGGTGCGGCTTTGATTGTTTGAAGGGAAGAGCGGGGCTAATGAACAGCTAATTTAAATGCGAGGAGATTATGTGTTAATATGCAAGGGGGATAAGTGACTTATCCCCCTTGCATATTAATACATAATCCCCTCGCATTTAAATTAGCTGTTCATGAAGAACAAATTTACAAATGTTTATTTGGAAATGTTAAATACGACGCTACAATTACTAAATTGAACTGACCAGTGCTTTCTTTTGGCGCAGATTCGCAGATTTTCTTAGTCGGTGGTTCATCGCTTTCCACTGAGGCCCCCGAAAAATCAGTTGTTGATCCTTGCAAAACATCGGACACAATTTCCTTCTGCGCGTCGCTCACTCTTTGATAGGTGTGAAGTGACTTCACAGAACGATGTCCAGTACGTTCCATTATGAGCTTTTCAGGCACTCCTTTTTCTAGGCCAATTGACCTGCTGCCGCTAAAACTGCTTTGAGTAATAAACAGTTCTGACTCTGAATCGCTCAACATTGCTAGCCTGTTCCTAGCATTCACTACGAACAAGACGAACAACTAATTCGAAATGCGACTTTAAAAAATTAACATAATTAAGAGGCCAAGTGTTGAAAAACAAAAGAAAGATGAACAATAGAGGAATTTTTCTTCAGTGTATTTTTGCGTCCCTTGAGGAATCCTCGCCATTGTAAAAATAAGCCATTTATCGGCCTTCAGCTCCTGGTTATGTGATTCATTCCCCTCGTGTGTTGCCCTCGGGCTGCGCCCTCGGGCAACGCACGAGGGGAATAAATCACATAACCCCTCGCTTCAAGCCGATAACCCTTACATATCAGCTGCCAGGAATAGTATCACCATACTTAAAGAAACTGGCTTTAACATAAGTCTTAAGACTTCATGGAAGTAATCTGAGAATTACAGATAGATGCGATTTACTCCTGCTTACAAAGAGAATAAGATGCTTTCAACCCTTGTGTTAGCTACCACTTGAGCTGTTGAAACAGATTCTTTGCAAAAGACATTGGTTATTGGTTACAAGTATAACTGCACATATTATTTATAATTATATTATTTATAATTATATATAATTGGAAACACTTTGGAACATCATCCGTGTAGGTTGCTTCAAGACAAGAATGTCAACAAGTGAAATCCACCTGAACTCACTATATTGCGTCAAAACTTAACTCGGAAATGAACCTACACGTATAGCTTTACAGTTGAATACAAAATTGCATCTTAACTTAAAAGTAGCAGCTCCATATAATGTTCAGATATTCATGAACATATACATGTCGGAGTAATACCAGTCCTTTATATTAGGACTATAACTAGTAATAGTTCTCACTACAGCTGCCCCCGCTTTTTTTATTCTTAATGGAAGTTTGTACAGGGAATGATTGTTTATGCTTTAAAACGCTTTATTTTTCTTACAGGCTTGATTATTTTGATGCAAAACGAGGTTGACAAGCCTACACGACTCCTACGGTTCGTGGCATTAGTACATTTGCCGTTTTCTTTTCGGTCTCTCGACCTTTTTGTCGCTTCACTCTTGTTTATGAAGGGCACTTCGTATTGTGTTGTAACTCGGAGAAAATAGAGCCGTTAAATCGTGTTATGGCTAATTTTAATAGGTAATAGGTCTGCTTGATTTCCGCTGTTATCTGCGTGTCGCTTCGTTGAGTTTGACACCTCTGTAATTTGCCATGTATTAGTGCATTGTTTTGACTCTTTGCTATTGCAAGATATGTTTTAAGATCTCCAAGAATTTGCCTTTGAGGGACAAAATATGACGTTTACTGTCAACGTGTTGCTTACTTGCATTCTATATCGTGACGCCGGGCCCGGCTATGATTAGAACTGTTTGCAAGTATAGTAGATTAATTCTTTTCACGGGTATCACATTTGCCCTCCTACGTTTTTCTTCTGAGACAGCTAGCTTTACTGTGTTTAGAGAAATTCTTTTGTTTCTTGCAGCTATCTGACCGAGCTTATGTTTCTGGAGCTCGATGTATAAGTTTCTTTCTCCTTTGATAGATCTAGTACCACAAGATTTGAAATTAACTCTTTACGCGCAAGTCTGTTGACTGTGTTTGCGTGTTTGTAATATGCCACTGTTCGGCTTGGTTCAGGGCCAGCCCATGTTTTTTCGATCCTCCATGTGGATCTCGTCAGTTGCCGGTATATCTTAAAATACTCTGTACGTCGGAAGTGTGCTAGCGCACTCGTACATAGGTGAGAATGTAAGACCTTCTGACGGCTTGGCACAAACTTCTCGTGGTGTGTCACCCTTGTGACGGATCGAACATGTCTGGTTTGCTATTGGCTAGAACAGTCCAGCCAATGGCGTAATGTGCTTTTTCGATCGCTTACTTTCTTTGAAGCTCGATCTCGATTGTTTTGTGTTTCTTTCACGCATTTTTCTCTAGATTCTAGGCACTCGATGGCCCAATCTGCGGTGTGGAGCTATTTTGTAGAAGCGCACAAGTTCTTTTGCAAACCCCCTCTTGTACAAAATGGAGTTAGCTTATATGTTGAGTGCGCAATTTATGCTTTATCTCCTTGACGTCCGCTCGAGTGGCTGGCCGTATGTCTAGCACGATGTAGAACGGTGGGCAAGTCCATATATTCATACAATGCAAAATGAGTTTGACAAGCCTACACGACTCCTACAGTTCGTGGCCTTTGTACATTTGCCGTTTTCTTTTTCAGTCTCTCGACCTTTTTGTTAGCTTCACTCTTGTTTATGAGGCTCCTTCGTAACACACCACGAGAAGTTTTGTGCAACCCGCAGAATGTCTTACATTAAACTCACCATATGTACGAAAGGACCCTTGAGCAAGCCTAGCCAACTTCAGACGTACAGAGTATTTTAGATATTTTTACCCGGCAACTGACGAGATCCACATGCGAGCGGATCGAAACCCATTGCGCGTCTTTGCCTGGAAACCACAAGCCGGCAACAGTGGCATTATACAACACGCAACACAGTTCAAAACAGACTTGCGCGTGTAACAGTTAAATTCAACATTCATATGCTGTAGGCTTCCTCAGAACTATCAACAGGCAGGAAAGCAAAATCTGCTACACATGCGAGCTCCAGCAAACATAAGCCCTCGATCAGAAGCCCTGCAAGAAACATAAAGAATTTTCTCGTAAGACAAGCGTATAGCTTTCTCGAAATTTTTTTTTTTAAGCGTAAACCTACGACGTCTCCGAATGACACACGTAGGGATTTGTAGAAGCAAATATGATACCCGGTTGAAAAGAATTTTAGAATACCTGCTGCTACTTTGCTTGGAAACAGATCTCTAATCATCAGCCCAGCGGCCCCGCGCGTTCCCAAAACTATAATAATAGCCAAGGTAAGCAACCAACATTCACGACGTCTAAACCGTCATATTTTGTCCCTCAAAAAGCCCAACATTTCTTGCGAGACCATTAAAAAACTATGCGTCCTTGGCAATAGAAAATGCAGCCAAAAGAAATACTGACTAACACATCGGCAATAGTATAGAGCGTGTCAAAACTTCAACGAAAGCGACATGCCCAGATAACAGCCAGGAAATCAGAGGCCGACCTAAGACCTCTTGTGAAATTTAGCCCACAGCGACGATCCTAATGGCTCCAGTACCTAATCTTTCTCCTACTATAGCACAATACGAAGTGCCCCTCTCAGTAAACAAGAGTGAAGCTACCAAAAAAGGCTCAGCGCAAGACGGGAAAAGAAGACGGCAAATGTACAAATAAAGACCCACGAACTGTAGACGAGTCGTGTAAGGCACTTGTCAACCCCATTTATGCATTGATATATTATATGGACTTGCCCCGTGCCTACATCGTGCTAGACATACGGCCAGCACTCGAGCGACGTCAAGGAGCATAAAAGCATAAATTGCGCCACCATCAACATAGATCATCAACTCCATTTTAAAGAGGGGGTTTGCCAAAAGAACTTGTGCGCTTCTATCAAAATAGCTCCACACCGCAGATTGACCATGGAGTGCCTAGAAATCTAGAAAAAATGCCGTGAAAGAACACAGAATAACACAGGTCGCGATCGGCTTCAAACAAGTAAGGATCGAAAAAGCACATTACGCCATTGGCTGGCGGTTCTATAGCCCATATTAGTAAACCGGACTTTTCGATCCGTCACGAGCGGTGCAACACCAACGAGAAGCTTAGTGCCAGAGCCAGCAGAATGTCTCTACATTCTCACCTATGTGTACGATCGAGTTTGCGCTAGACAGCATACTTCAGACGTACCAGAGTATTTTAGATATACCGGGCAACTGACGAGATCCACATGGGAGGATCGAAACCATGGTCGTGCCGTGAACCAAAGCCGAACAGTGGCATATCCAACACACCCCGCACAACAGTCAACGAGACTTGCGCGTTAAACAGTTAAATCATATCCTGTGGTGTCTATAACTATCAAGGGAGAAAGAAACTTGCACATCGAGCTCCAGAAACATAAGCTCGATCAGATAGCGGCAAGAAACTAAGAATTTCTCTAGACAGCGTATAGCTTTCTCAAGTACACCTACGACGTCTCCGAAGAAACACGTAGGAGGACAATATGATACCCCGTGAAAAGCATTTAATATCCTGCTGTACTTGCAAACAGTTCTAATCATGCCGGGCCCGGCGTCAAAATATATAATGGCAAGTAATCAACACCTTCACTGTAAACGTCATATTTTGTCCCTCCAAAAGCAAATTCCTTGTTTGTAGACTTAAAAATATGTCTTGCAATAGAAACGAGGCCAAACACTAATACACTTACACATGGCTAAATTATATGAGGTGTCAAACTCAAGAAAGCGACATGCATATAACAGCGGAAATCAAGCAGACCTATGA
>JAHPZR010055442.1:10000-12559 GCA_019787425.1 Platygyra sinensis | reverse complement strand
ACAAATTGAGATGTCTAGTGGCAAACATGTATGTTTGCACCCAGGTTGGATTAGATTTCAATGCAAATGAGTAAAGCTAACCATTAAATTAAAAGGACTATTGGGTGAATTGAATGCACTAAATTGCCTGATGACAATATCATTCACCCATAAAGTACAAACAACTATGAGTATGACTTGCCATTAATGTAAATTTTAGAGTCACCTTTCAGTACAGTGTGTACTGTAATAAAGTCATTATGATTATGATTATTGTTAATTTGCCATAAGTGTGGAGAATAAGGCGACAGGTAACTAATAACTTAGTGATAGCCCTGTGCATTCCCAAGGTTGCTCTTAAAAAAAAAAACAGTCAGTAGAGCTAATCTTGATCTTGCTCTTAGGTCATGAAAGGTATGCAGTCTTGAGTGATGTTATTAATATGTCGTTTAGATCTAGAATAAGGACATAGTTTAGAATCACTTTGTTGTTAAACATAGTATCTTTAGCATTAGCATATATACCTCTTGAGGGGGGCCGGCAGCGGCAGGCCCCTTCCCTAGATCTGCCACTGGTGTCCGCTGACCAGTATTATGTGACCATATCTCTGGCTCGGCTTGAAAGCTCATCTAAGTCACATGTTTTTTTTTTTCAAAGTTGACCACTGATCAACTACTGGTTTTTAGCTCATTCATGCGCGCGCAGCGCTAGCAATGAATGAGTATCGTGAGGGACCAATGTAGACGGAAGTTGTGGTCCGTAGACAGAAATCTGTGGACGGAAGTCTGTGGACGGAAATTGTGGACCGTAGACGGAAGTGAAAGTATCCTCACCACCCCACCCTGCTTCGGCTTAACAAAAGTCAGTAAACTTCCGATGTCGCTGCAATAAGCAACTGCAAACAGTAAACAACGTGTGTATGCTGTAATAAATAAATTTTAACATCAAGTCAGAATGTCGGAACCTCTGAAAATCGCCATATGCTTGAGAAGCCAAAATGTTCGCGCCTAGGGGACCCTGAACGGTATTTTTCTTCCTACAACCATGCGAAAACATGAAGATCGGAGCGCTTAGCTTTACAAGTAAAATTTGACGACAAATCACAGATTTAAGAGCGTGTCCGTGTAAGAACCAACCACTCAAATTTTCGTGGAAAATGGATCGCCTCCATTTTTTCTACACAAGTCAAACAACATATGCAATGAACGAAAATGCCCTTTATTTCGATAGATTCGCTTTTTTAAATTTTTTGAGGAATTTTTTTGTAGGCACCCCGAAAACCACAAAAACCGGAAATTGAAACCCCAAAAATTGGGGGTTACGTTATGCTTGCTCAAACTTCGCACATTCAATGAACAACCTAATTCTTTTAGAATTACTGCATAATTCTTTCTTCTTTCCACCCAATTAAAAACTATCTGCTTATCTTAAACGCAAGTCATGTTATGACGTCTTAACGTGATCCTCTTAAAGACGTCTTTGCCATCTTTGCTGATATAGCCTCCAAACAAACAGATTTTTTTCAAAAGTGGGACTTCTTCATGAATGATGACTGTTATCAGCGTAATGCACTAAGCCTAAGCTACAATTATCTGTATTAAAAGTTGTGGGCACTCATAATTTTGATACGCCAAAAATTTGACAAAGTAGCGGAAATTTCAACAATTTGTGTGGAAATGACGACCCTCATCCGTTGACTAAAATGCGGTTTTGAGTTTCTCAGCGAACTTTTTGACATCTCCTGATTAGATTTATTGAGTTTTAACGCTTGGAGAACTCCATGAGACTTATTTTACGGGAAATCTCCCAAGCCTTGCTTTGAATTCTGCTGCGGTACTGACCACTACTGATCCGGCGTCACCGGCCGTTCCGTCACGCATCACGCATTCTTAGTTGAAGCAGGGGTTGATTTAAAGTGCCCATATCATCAAAATTTTTATTTTCTTATCTGATTCTATATATCACCCAATGCGAAAGAAAAATGCGATTTAGATAAAAAGCAATCTTTTTTAGAAGTTTTAAAAACGTTCAAATTTGCCGCCATTTTGGTCCACCATTCGCACCAGTCTTCCCCTGGTTTGGAATGAGTTGTGACGTAGATTAAGGAACACGTGACTTCAGGCTGACTTATTTCGCTTGTTTTACCTCTGTAAATTAAACTTAGTAGTTCATATCAAATGCTGGAAAGGAGCATTTTGCATGGACTGCGAAGCTAACTTTACAGAGGTAAAAAAAGCGAGATAAGTCAAGCCTGAAGTCACGTGTTCCTTAATCTACGTCACAAATCTGAGCACGTCAATGATGTGACCAGCGGCACGGGTAGACCGCAATAAAATAGGATTTCCAGGTTTTTAATACTTCATAGAAAAATCGCTTTTTATCCAAATCGAAATTTTTATTTCGCCAAAGTTCATTGCATGGAATATAGGATCAGATGGGAAAATAAAAATTTTGACGATATGGGCACTTTAAAATCTCATATTCCCAGAGAAATGGGCAGCCTTGTTAGATTATATTATACATTTTCAACACCTTGTCTTTTCATTACATGTATCTTGGTTCTTATAAGCATGCTCTAAT
>JAHPZR010055442.1:0-5000 GCA_019787425.1 Platygyra sinensis | reverse complement strand
GGGATAAGCTCTGACCTGTTAGGCCCCTTGGCTCATATGCAGACCTTTACCATTACTGGGATGGTTCAGATACAAAATGTGGACTATGATTGATCAGTGGTTTCCAAATTAAAGGTAACCATCGACCAATCATAGCTCACATTGTTTACTCAGAGCTCCTACATGTAGTGCTAAAGGCTGACTTTTAATCTTCCCTAACTTAACGTAAACAGCAATTAGTTCTGAGATGATTTGTGTGCGGTTTTGGTGTTCGTGGGAATGGATCAACAATATGTGATCCCTCATAATATCCCTGCAACAAAGGGGACTGTCTGATTTCCAATCCCAATGAGGAATGGATATTTTCCCAAGAATAATTACTTATTCACAGACACTGAGGTGAATAATTGTTTTAGTATATACCACACAAGCTGAGTAACTAGCGGCCAAAAGAGTAACTTTACTTGTGACATGTACCAACAAAAGCCATTTTGTTTTTCTTCGGCTGCTCCGAGGTAAATAGTACTTGGCTAATCACCTCCAAGCTAGCTAATCAGCGCGCACAAAAAGTACTATTCACTCGTGTGGTATATACTAATGATATGTATTTGAACTTCATTCCTGCTGTTTCATACGGGTTCAACTGTACCAATATTTCATAACCAAACAGCAGAATGCACACTAGTCATTACATGAATGAGCTGGCTCTAAGAGCCCTTTGATTTATTAGATTATGGGCTCAAGTCAGGTTAACTTTCTAATCAGTGCCAGGTTGTTCAGAAGGTATAATTTCACTGCTTTTATTTTATGTAGTTTGAGATTGTTGAAACTCGAAAAAGAAGTCCAAACAATATTAACAGAAAACCTCACTGCAATATGTTACAAAATTGAAGTAAAAATTCTCACTTATCCCGGAATAGCTTAATTGGGCTTTGAACAACCCGGCCCAGGAGCTCCACTTTTAAGCTTGGCTAAATCTATACATTACAATGTTTACAATTGACTCTGTGGTGGCATGAATTTGTACATGTATTTAATAACATAATTGTACTTTGCTTTTTGCTTTTGTGCTGTGCATTCATGGATAGTTTGGTTTCTTTTTATGAAATATTTTAATACATAGCCTCAGGACACTTTCCAAAAGTGACTACATGTAAGGTACAGTTACCGTATGAAAGCTGTACAGTATTAAGAACAGCATACAGGAATATAACGAGATCCATTCTCTGCTGCAAAATTGAAACTTTCACAATAACTAAATCACTCTGGCATAAATGGGAAAAAACAACACTGTTGATGAATGCTTCTATGTAAGGGGCCGCCACGAAGCTCTTCGGAACGTCTCACAGGATTGGTTGAGAAAATTATATACAAACAATGGTAACAATGGACCCTAGCCCTAAAACAATAGAGCTTCGTGCCAACAAGATCCAATGAAATTAAAGGTTCCGAAGAGCTTCGTGACAACAGTATGTAAGCTTTCAATAATAATTCAATTTTATAATTCAATTTCAGTAAGTGATATGTGCTTTTTTTCTCCACTAAGACTGTGGACTGCAGGAACTGTCAATTACAGTGTGACTCCATTAGTGATAAAATTATGTTATTAAATTATGTCAAAAAATAATAAGTAAGCCCTATATGTAAGTAAGTTATACCATGTACACTCTGGGTTTTGATGCATAGGTACATTTGGTCAGCCAGCTTATATATGTTAACAGTATTAACAACATTACAGCCAAATGGATAAGAAATATATTCTAAATGCACCAGAGCTGAACTCGTAAACACCCCCCCCTTCCCTTACGAAAAACAGAAATATAGGGACCATGTTTCCCTGAACAGTGGCACTAATGAAAGAAACTCAGTGTAGAACTTTCTTTGCATGCAGGGTCACTGATTGATGCAGAAAAAATAATTAATGTTGGAAAAGGTTGGTATGGAGGTGCTATAAGTGACTGACCAGGTTGCAGAAGAGTCTTGGGATTTAATATTTGGTTAATTATTCCATACTTGCTGCATCAGCAAGTCTAGTGCAATACTAATCATCATCCACTTGACATTTCAACAACAACAAAGCGGACGAAAGCTACTTATTAAACACTACATGCATTTCACTACGCCTGAATCAAAAATTGAAGAAATGTTGCTGAAAATTCGGTTAAGATTCAGTATTATTCCAGTTAAAGCCCAGAAATGCATTTAGGAGCCGGAAAACGTCCAAAATCTCAAAGCCTTGCGGCGTTCGAGTTTAATAATTATTGGTGATAAAGCATAAGCTTAATTCGAACATTATTATTGGCGACGGCTTAATTTGCAGTTATTTTTACGGCCATAGTTTTACCAGTCTTTTAACAATAACTTTAAAAGGAATTCAGCCGGGCATTTCACCAAACCCAATAAATCGAGCAAACAAATCGAGGAACTCTCCATATATATAATTTCTTAACACATGCCGTATCCATCACAACATATTAAGCTTACGAGCGTCAAAAGCAAAGCAATGGTTTCCTTCTTCCAAAAGTAAACAGAAGAAGAAATTATGGCCGTCTACGAAGCGGCTATCCCTGCTAACACAAAGAAAACACTCGTCTGACAGTATTTACGAATACAGTTTTGTTACTTTTATCGGTATATACGGCGAAAAACGACAGAAAAAAACTAGTAGAAGCTTATTTGTTTACAATAATTAAGATTATACAAATTTATATTCAACAACAACTCTAGTTTTTGAAATTTATCAAATCTCTCACAGCATGGTTCCAAACCAGAAAATCAAGGAGACTTTACACCTTCATTGATATAACCTTAACTTATAAACTTATCTCGCTGAAGCAACTGGATAATTTTTATGGAAAACGCAAAATTTTTTATGTAAACAAAGTCGCTTACCACAATTTGGCAGTTCACCTCAGAGTGAATCCTTTCCGAAGAACCTCCAGCAAAAGTTGCGAAGACTGAACTGAACAAATCTTTTCAATAGATCAACGAATCAACTTTTTCCCACTGTGTTTACCGTTTTGTAATTCCTCTAAACACTCAAAACACGTTTGATTTCTCTTGCTGATCACCTCATGAAATCATGCGACTTTTCTTGCATGGCTGCACATCATATCTCGACGCGCGAAGTTCTGTAGTCTTTTGAGTCCATTTTCCTGGTATTTCAGTTCTTTCCTAAAGCTCTCACTTGCCCTGCCTGACGGCATTGTTCGGCATTATTTCATCTCCTTTCTCTAGCACTGACTCGATTCAAGATTCACCACATTGTTCAGTACTAAGCTTTCTCGCCTTCTTTCTAGCCCTGCTGGATCGCTCTTTCCCGATCTTCTTCGCCACGTTTTTAGCTGTTAATTCTTGCCCTCTGTAGTTCTCTTTCATGTTCTGCTTAAGATAAACTCGATCTATCTTCAACGTTAGATCAACGTCCCCGATCGATTGTTGACATGACAAATACAAATGAGTGTTTTTTTTCTGACAAACCTGCCGAGAAAAGATGGCATTCCTTAGTTCCCCCGTGAGGCTTACCTCGAGACACTCCTCCTCCTCCCCCAGAGTCTGTACGGACGGCGTTCGTTCGCTCGTACGCTGACGTCATAACCAAATTTTCTTGGCTTGATGAGTTACCAATTTTTCTTAAGTATGGTGCTACACTGAAGCTACGCTATTAATAATAAAAAACAAGCTTATGTCCTCGAAGTCCGTCATTATTTTTACTCATCTGATTCGCTGTCATATTACGAGATCGTTGTTACTGTGAAATAGGTTTGTCTCATCATGATAATCAAAGAAGAGCCATGAAGAAGTCGTGGATATATGATTGCTTTCAAAATGGAAAAGGTCTGCTTCAATCAGCTGCTGTATGCCACAGTGGCTCTTGCATAAGAAATAATGTTCATCTAAAAAAACCTTAGCTTTTACCTTTGGTAATAAGCTTCTCAAGGACCTATGAAGAAAAGACATGATAACACGGGGACTGTTATAATTTGTATATGGATCTCTCTAGCCGTCTTGGCTGCTCCTCTTTTCCATGAGCCATTCCGTTGACTTTGGTCAGTCCTCATCCTTATAGCTGAGAGAATACATTTTGAAAGCATATCAGTAGAATTCAGCAAACTTTTATATATTTCGTATTGTAATCGTTTCTTCCGTAGGAGTCTAATCACAACAAGTTCTGGGTTGAACTCCAGGACCATGGTATTCTCAGAATGGAACTTATCGATCACATGTTTGATGAGCATATTAAAAGAGGCCTGAATAAGGAGGATATTCTGTCTCTGATGGAACACTATGGACTGATCGCCAAATTTTCACCAGACAGTAAATCTAAGGAACCAAGATATTTTGTACCAGCCCAACTTACATCACCTCCTGCAGAGCTTTGTGAGAAGAAGCCCTCTGATTGTGATCCTTGTTTGCTGTACGTCAACTTTACGGAAGGGTTTGTACCTCACGGGCTCTTTTGCCAGCTTTGACAAGATGCATTGCGTGGTGTTCCCAGGATGGTTTTCCTAAAGAGCCTCAGCTTTATGACTGTGGAGCTAGGTTTTTCATTGGAGAACAACCCCTCTATAGTCTGGTCCTCATTTGCAGAAAAAGATCGATCAAAGTCGTCTTGAGGAAAATAAATTCTGCCTCCGGACCCTCGCACTCTACATCAAAGGATCTAGAACCCTGGGATGTCCGTGCCTTTCTTGACCACACCCTGGCGTGCTTGTCACAGGAACTACCCTGGTTATGCAACTTAGAATTTGAGTGGTGTGTTGCGTGCACAGATTGTCAATGCGCTAAGCACAAATCAGTTTGTTGCCCTCATGAAGAATGTCTGCATCTCCACAAGGTGGATTTTTCGCAAACAACGATCATGATCATATGCGGGAAAAGCCTTAAAGACGAAACTATGAAGATTTCTGGATTGGACAAATGGCTTCAGGCCTCAAAGGAAAGCGAGGTAAAGATCCTATTAAGCTTTCTTTAAGTTATTTAACAAGGTTGGGTAGCAATTATTGAATGAGGCTGAGTAG
>JAHPZR010055441.1:0-12800 GCA_019787425.1 Platygyra sinensis | reverse complement strand
TTTTTCCATAGATCAGAGTAACGCCTCTGAAGTCGAGCAGAGTTCCATGGGAAAGCGGAGGAAGTCTTCATGTTCTACCCAGGTTTCGAAAAAACACAAAATGAAGGCAGGGAGACAGAGGTAATATTTAATGTTCTTTTTTTGCAACTAAGAAGTTGACTATTAAGGGGCAGTCTCTCTAAAAGCGGTCCACTGCATTTCGGGTCGGAAAAAAGTTTTCCCTCAAACTTTTCTCAGTGAACTATCTGGGTCATAAGTAAATCCAAAGACTTTAGTTTTTGCAAATACGTCAAAATAACTTTTTTAGAGCTCAAAACAATCATAGCCGGAAAACGCATAAATTTGAGTGGTGCAAGGACAGAAAATTGCCCAAATTGAGAAGCTCGCTGCTAAAAGACCACCGAACGCAACTAAAAAATGTTATGATCCCTACATCAAGTGATCCTTCAAAGGTGAGAATTGCTCGTTACTTTTGATATATTTTGTTTTGAGGGATCCTGAAAATTTATGTTACCACCCGTTATATCACTTTCTGAAAACCTGCGAAAATAGCTCGTCTTCGCTGCCGTTTATTTCCCAAGTCCAGAACCCGTCCGCTCAAAACTCCAACTGAATTCTGCTAAGCAAAGGTTAGGAAGCATAGAAATGTAAAAATACCTTGTGCTTTTTATCTTCCTTTCTCACAGCGACTTCGAACTTTCTGGGCTTTGAGCGATTCTCACGCTCAATTATGCAAATCAGGTTGTCACGCTAGCTCAGATCGTTCTCATTCAAAACGCTCTGACATATTAACTATGCCACATTCGACAAAAAATAAAACTTAGAAACGGTTTAAATAGCTAGCATTGCTGAATTATCAGCAGTAGATCTCCAGACGCCTTGTGGAAAAGTCAGGAAAACGTAGCCAAGAATATTGGCAAATTTAGTCACGGTCTGTTACTGACTTAGTCCTGTTTATATAGACCGGTCAGTTAACAAAACGTTTCTTGATCTAGCTCTTTGATTCTCTCTTTGCATTTTCTATCGATGATATTGTAAAATGAAACTTACTATTCAGCCGATGTTAAGACTTGAAAACTTGACAGAATGCTGTAATTGAAATCGACAACATCGTGACCGTCGCACTGCACAAGAAACAAAGATTTTACCTCCTTATCTGCTCTATGCCCCGCAAAGTCAGCCCATGTGATCAGTGTGTATTCGCATTAGCAATACTTATTATCTTACACTAAAACCTTAGTTACTCTTCATTGCGATGCATTTGGAAAACACTTCGATATGGGCATCGACATGATTTACATTGTTTGGCTTAAACGGAAAGTGAAGCCTTGGAGCCAGACGTGCTCGTAGCTGCCGGAACTCATCCCGGTTTTTGTGGCATGAAACGGCTAGGAGTACCGTATTTCCTTGAATAATTAAAAGGGGGCGATTATTCGAGGGAAGGCGGTTATTTGAGGGAGGCGATTATTTCAAAAATTTCTCACAGGAGGTCCTGCACTATATATTTTGTTTTATTATACCAAGCAATAAAGGAAAAAGCGAAATACATGAACATTACCATAGAAACAAGCTGTAAAAAAAAAAACCCCGGAGCTTTTGTAACCATTCAGTTGTGGACAATTAAATAAGAGCTTGTTTGTTATCCAAGATATCAATTTTTAATTTCAGAGGGAGGGGATAAGAGAAAGAGAAAATGGCGAGGGGACGAAGGGGGGGGGGGGGGGGGGCGATTATTCGAGGGAGGCGGTTATTTTAAATATTTTGGTCAAAGGGGGCGATTATTTGAGGGAGGCGATTTATCGACGGACGGCTATTATTCGAGGAAATACGGTATTTCTACTCTCCCTGGACGGGATGCTAGTCCATTGCAGGTCACTCCTCTGCAATTTTTTTTGGTTTCCCCAACAATTCACCAGTACCCATATATAGACCTGGGTGGAGAGAGGCACTGTGAGAGTAAAGTGCCTTGCTCAAGAACACAACACAGGGTCCCCGACCAGGGGGACGTTTCTCGAAGGCCCCGCAAGCTGTTCGGGCCGGTAAAGCCAGTTTTAGTAAATCTGTATCTAAAAACAGAGCGGTGTATACTCCTGAAAAATGTTGTATGAAATGAACTTCTGGTTATATTAAAAGTACAGCTCTGTAAGGTTTGAGATTATGCCACGGCTTTCCGGGTGCGAAAACTTTGCGGGACCTTCGAGAAGCAAGCCCCAGGGCTCGAACCTGGATCGCTTCGATCTGGGGTTGAGCGCACTAACCATGAGACAATCACGCCTCCACTATATAAATACTTTATTTAATAACGTACGTTTTCGTAACCAAATCACTCAGATGAATCCCAGATGTTTTACCGTATAAATTAATCCAGAATAGCGGGAATCAGGACGATCAAAACTGGGTCGACACAAGGATGAATCGAAGATGAGTTCTGTTCTGGTGAGGGTGTCCTGACCTAACAGCCATATATGTGAACGCAGATCCTTTTCAGGGGCAGCTAATTTAACCTTTCATCTATGGAGCAGTGCCCCTATTACCTCTAAGACTGCTTTTAATATGTTACAGCCGGATAAAACACCAAATGACGCTAATGGCTCTTAGCTGTCGTAAAAATCCGTTTCAATCGCTTTCTTAAGAAATGACGTTAAATATCGTTTTGATGATAACATAACATATCACATATTTTGTATGAAGTCACAAGTTTGGAGCATCCAATTTTCTGTCATGTGACAATCACTTACGTAGGCAAGGTAACCATAACGGATATCACATTGTCCACCTAACTTTTTAATCAAGGTAAGGCTTTTCTCTGAATACACTCACTTTATACCAGCATGAGTTTGCTAAGGTGAATTACAGCATGTATCCTAAAAGCCCGGGTTAGCTTACTAAATCCGAAATCTCCAGGGTCATTTCGTTTACTTTTGTTTTCAAAATCTAATTATCCGGCAATGATATATGCGATATCTGCAGCAGATATTGCATTTATCATGTCAAGTTCACAAGCTATTGTGAATTGATTGAATGCTCTCGACCAATGAGATTTTTCATAGTGAGTCTGATGTATAATAATCTGATTTGTCAGATTTGTTGCAAAATTTTATTGCAAGGCTAAAACTAACACTACACAACCAGCACGGAAATTTCTTACCAAAATTCCCTTAGCATTAAATTACAAAATAGATACTAATCGAAGCCACCAAAATTAGTTACAAAATTGCCTATTGCCGTTGGGCGATCGCTTCAACGGGTAACAAAGAAAGCGGAAATTGATTTTTGATATTACTTCCCGCCACGCAAACTATTACACGGTTAATACTAATTATCTTCTTTTCGGCTCGTGAGCGGGCGGAATTCAGCAAATCCCGCAATCTGATTGGTTCCTGGAGCGGGCGGAATTTCCTCATACGGACCGCTACAGCGGGCGGAATCCATCGAGCTGATCTATTTTCGTGAATGAATTAGCGATTATCGGCAATCTTTGGCCCTTTTTACATTTCCATAGACGATTAATCAACGCAAGTTTATCTCTATACACCTTTAGTAGAATTCTACTAGTATACTAATGCAAATGCTGTAATCTGATTGGCTGAGCGATTGCACACTATCAGCCATTAGTGTGCAGTGGCTGGAGCTAGTTTACAAAATGACGACTTTTTTTCGTTTTGTTAAGTTTTAGCGGAAACTTTTGATGGAAAAGGATAATTAAATTCCTGAGAAGACTTATCGAAGGACATTTACGGTTTATTGACTTAAAAGAAGTTGAAATTACTGAAAAAATGATAAGCGCGCGTACACAACTTCAATTTCGAATGACAATTCAATCCGAGCGATCTTTCTAAGGCGCAAAGTTTAATAATACGTCGAGAAATAACTGGAAACCGTTATTTGAACTTACTTTTAGTAAGAATTCTACTAAAACAATTAGATTATTCGCTCGAGATTTCTATGAGGTGATAGTTGATTCGGCTTCGGCCTCATCAACTATCACCTCATAGAAATCTCGAGCTCATAATCTAATTGTTAATTAGATGACAAGGAAAGTTACTGTAAGTAAATTCAATTGATTTTTTTGAAGTTTTGAGAGTTTGTTTGGCTGCTTAGTTGCTCGGCGCTGTAACGGCGCGTAATCCTGTGTGTCTCTCTGTACAATTTTAAGTAAAAACTGAGTCAATTTCAGTCAAGTTTCCCTCTCTAATCGTTGCTGTATTTGAGAGAATTGCTGTGAAGTACACTTAACGAATTTTCTCGCTATCTGCTACTCAATTTACGGTAGAAAAGTCTAATTCAGGCGAGTGATTCGCAATGATCGACAAAACTGTTTTTGTAGTACAACTTCAAACTTTACACGAAATTTCACACCAGAAAAACAATTTTGGAGACCTTAACTGGGGAACTAAACGCACTAGCATAAAGTAGTTCGAAAAAAGTCTGTTTTTTAATACATCTTTCTTCGTTTAGTATCTGATTTATTCGCTCGTTCGCTCGTTAGATAGATAGATAGATGGCCTTTATTTTGAAACGATAAGTATTAAAGCTACATGAGCTTGTGGGGTCGTTTACAATTAACTAATTACAAGTAAAACTAAAAAACTAAAAGCTATGCGGACAAAACGTTTGAACTAAATTAGCGCTTACACGTTAGATTTTTTGCGAATGGTTTGTAGACGGCGCGTAAGCCGATTCAATGGCAAAAATGCGTAAACAAACCCACTTGTAAGCCAGTTTACGGCAAGATGTTATTGGCCGGCTTAGGTTCGGTCCGTATAGGGAAAAACTGTGACCTCGGGCTTGAAAATGCTGCCCTCGGCCTGCGGCCTCGGGCAGCATTTTCAAGACCTCGGTCACAGTTTTTCCCTATACGGACCTCCCAGCCGGCCAATAACATATATATATCTAACTTCGCTCATATATGGTATGGATATATTAATCCATGCCCACATACAAAGTGAAACCATGTTACCTTTTAGCTTCCAGGTGCCAAATAGAAGTTAATAAACGAAATAGAAGCCAACTGAATTGACTGCAGTTGTCACAAATTGTCGATTTCAGTGTTCATTATAGAAGCCTTTCACACGTATTAAAAGGTCTAAAAGCTCCATTTACATGTTCAAAGTATTAGAACCTTCGATGCATGCAAATTCTGAATTGCACATATTTTGTCTTTAAAATCGTCAATAGAAGGAAAGCAGTAGATTTAAAAATATGAAAAATTTCACGATTAGACCAAGCTTAACAAACAAACCAAATTTGAATAATACATTGGAGCCGCCACTTTTCCCTACGATTTCCCCAAGGCACAGTACAGGGGAACAAATAAGACACCACTTTAAGCCACTTAAGCCGTTAATTATTTGTATTTGTGGGTGATCGTTTTTGTTTAGACTCTATGTGAAATCTAACAATGTTAAAGAGTTTTAAAGGTGAACTTGCGTGACAAACTAATTTGCATAATGAGTGTGAGATTCATACAAACGCACAGAAAGTTCGAAGTCGCTGTGAGAAAGGAAGATAAAAAGCGCAAGGTATTTTTACATTTCTATGCCTCCTAACCTTTGCTTAGCAGAATTCAGTTGGAGTTTTGAGCGGACGGGTCTGGACTTGGGAAATAAACGGCAGCGAAGACGAGCTATTTTCGCAGGTTTCAGAAAGTGATATAACGGGTGGTAACAGATAAATTTTCAGGATCCCTCAAAACAAAATATATCAAAAGTAACGTGCATTTTTTACCTTTGAAGGATCACTTGATGTAAGGATCATAACATTTTTTTGTTGGGTTCGGTGGTCTTTTAGCAGCGAGCTTCTCAATTTGGGCAATTTTCTGTCCTTGCAACACTCAAATTTATGAGTTTTCCGGCTATGATTGTTTTGAGCTCTAAAAACGTTATTTTGACGTATTTGCAAAAACTTAAGTCTTTGGATATATTTGTGACCCAAGATAGTTCACTGAGAAAAGTTTGAGGGAAAACGTTTTTCCGACCCGAAATGCAGTGGAACGCTTTTAGAGAGACTGCCACTTAAATCCCTGATTTAACGCCCTCCCTTCTCCCCTTGTTGAGTGAGTAGCAAATTCTACTGTCATTAAAAGGGCTAGGTTTTTTAGGTAATTTTGTTTAAGGTTATTCCTCACAATTGCACTGCGCATCCTTTCTGCGCATAATTTATGGCGTCATTTAGCGCGCCCGCGTGCACGCGCACATTGAAAATATGGCGGATTTGCCTTGATATTGAGCGCTGTCAATTGGAAAATGGTTATAGCTCACCAACGAGCACGGGCACCCTAACTTTTTTTTCAGTCATTGTAATCAACTTATCATAAACTTTGCTTGAGGAAAGACTGATCTGATTCCTATTGCTGAAAATTGAATAAATAACGAAAATAGCAGGTAAACTGTGATCTTTTCTGTTTTGCCGTATGGTAACCAAGTCAAGAAATTTGGTTGAAATTTTATTCAAGAATTCAGCTTTCTGTCTAAATCATACTTAAAAAGTTTATTTGTGTCCGATACAATGCATTGACTCCAGTTTCATGCGTGTTCTCATGAGTTTCGGTCACAAAAATTTACAATTATTACTGGGAATGCGTTCTTGTAATAAGCATTAAATAATGCCAAAATGGGTCATTTTCATTGTCCCAGTGCTCCTTAATGAGTATGGGCACCCCCCTTTTTTATTTCAAAATTGAAGCTCTCATATGATAAATATTCAGTGGGCAAAGTTTGAACGAAAATCTATTGTCAGTTTTATTTCAGGGGAATTACCTTAACTGTGTTAATTATGAGCTCTAAACGTCAAATTGACAGAGCAAGAGTCTTTCATTTGCAAAATCACGGCCACATAACAGCTGAGAATGATTTTCCAGCTGTGTAAATGTCATTTTGATATAAACTGATATGAATTGGAAAAAAAGTGAGTCTACGTTTTTCAAATTTACCCAAAAGCAATCCATTTCAATCTTCTCCAGTTTTGGCCTTCCATGTCCCTTGTTGGCTTGCCTGTGTTTTGTTAGAGTTGTTCCATAGTTTTGAGTCGTTTTTTGATATTTTAGTTCATTCTATGACCATTTGATCAGTGCTGAAATTGCCCAAAATTGCATGACCTAGCCCCTTTAAGAACGCGCTTTTCTCGTCTCCCTTACTCGGTAGTAGTTTAAAGCGTGGAAACTGAGTTTGCTTTTAGGGTACGCCCTAGGAACCGAAGGGAGGATCATCCACTCTCTTTTGGCTACAGCGTGTTGATGGCAAAAGAACACATGTTGCTTTAGTCCCCTAACTCTTCTTTCCTGAAATAATTACAGTGAAAAATTAAATGGTCACTCTTCGTCCAGTTAACGAAAACTATGTTCCACAAAGCTTCGAACATCGGGCGACCTTGTAATCATGAAATAAACCCTGTCCGAGCGTTTGTCATTGATTTGATTCCAATCAACGAGGAAAACTGTTTGAAAATCGAGAAGCTTCGAGTCTTTTGACAGCCAAAAATATATAGTTTAACAGTAAAACAAGGTATTTGCTTGGTTGTGAGTATTTTGGCTGACTGACTGATAAAAACTGCTGTGATTTTAATGTGATCCGGCTCCCGTTGTTGTGGCCCAACAGCTACAAACTCCAAGGTCTAGCAGCACACTGTATATTGTCTTGAATGTCAGTGAACAAATTAAGGTGGGAGGCGTAACTGAGTCTTTGGAACCTCCTTCAATAGTTTCTTCCAAGTTTGGGGAATACAAGAAAGAATGCTGTAATATTGTAAAAAGTGGCAAGTTAGAATGAATTTATTGCAAGTGGAATTCATCGGAAGAAAACCGCCTTCACAGGAGTCAAAAAGGTCCTGCACGTCCAAGTAGACTACAAGTAGTCCCTCTTTTGCTTAGCCCGTCGTGCGTGACGCAAAAGAAAGCCGCGAGAAGAAAATGGCCGCGCGAACTCCTGGGATTTTTCCCACGGTTTTCTTTCGCGTCACGGACGACAGACAAAGCCAAAGAGGGACTACTCGAAGTCTAACGTTCAAGCCACCAGCTAATATTTGCTTGATAAGGGTAGTCGAATGTGATCTGGAGTACTTATTTGCTGAAGCCTTTAGGGGTATCCATGATGCTGCAGACAAGTTTTAAAAGTGCTAATAAATGTTTTAATTACAGTATATTCAGTTGCGCACCAAAGGTCTCTTAAGAACCACATCGATATTCAATGTTTTCTTTAACGATCCTCTATTGTCTAAAAAAAAATCCTTTCAGGCACTTCTAGATCATATGCTCTCCAAGCACGTAAACTGGCTCACCACTTATTTGGAGATCACGGATTGTATCTTTTCTGCAATGCATAGAGCCAAGCCATAGCATTCAGATTTTGATTTATTTTCAGACCGGAGCACCTTTCAAAAACCGATATCAAATCAAATAAATTTGACACTGGGTGGACATCAGAAAGAAGAACAGTTGTGTGATTTGCATCAGTAGTGCGAAAGTTTGATTACTTATTGTAATACCTTTAAGCGTTGAGCGTCTAATACTTTCCGCGAGTAACTCAGTAGCAATAACGAATAATGGACCAGAAAGTGTACAATAACTTTGACACACCCCGCGTTCTAGATAAGAGTGTTTTGAGGCGTATCCGTTACTCAAAACACAACTAGAGATATCTTTACAGAACACTTTTCTCCATTGTCGGAGGTCAAAACAGAATTTTTATGTTTTGAGGTAGTTATGAATAAAATTCCACTCAATTGAGTCAAAATCCTCGAAATCTGAAAACACGGCTACCCCTGGGCTGCTCCTCTATTTGGTGAAATGCATTGTGTCTGCTATTACCCTGATGTCTTCCCAGTAAACTTTCCCTTAACATTGACTGGCATTACCTTGATTGGCAGGGAAGAATTACGGTCGGCAAGATCTTCAGGTGCAGAGCAATAGCCTTTGTTTCTATCTTATAGTCTACATTCAGTAAAGATAGAAGCCCCCAATTCTTTGCATATCTGGTATTTTTCTTCTCCTTCCGAATCAAGGAAATAATCCCATGGTTAAAGGCGTCATTAAAGCTACTTACCATAAATGAACCGAGCAGTTCCAAAAATAGCGGTAGAACTCGAGGGTCACCCAGCTGTTCCAGGGGTTTTGTTGTTTTTCATAGTCTTTAACACGCGCTCACACTCGTCAATAGACATAACACCTTCGCACGATTTTGTCATTTCTCCTGAAAAATCCTTTCTTGTTTGCAAAATTGGGCAGTTGGGGTCCATATTTCTTGACTTATAAATCACTTTGAAAAAACGCACTTCTTCCACAAGGATGTCCTTGGGCAAGCTCCGTAAGCGGGCAAGATGAAACGAAGCCTGCGCTGTGATTAACTCCCCAATCGGGCAGCAAGGCATTATCTTTCCCGCTCGGATATACCCGCCGTGTCCAGCAAGAAAATTGTGTTTTCCTTCATATAATAAATCCTTTTAGTTTATTGACCAAGCTTGTTTGGTCAAGATGGCTGCATATTCAAATTCGTTCTGCTTTTGCTCGTTTAGGGACCTCGTCTCCGTTTCGGTCCATAAACACGCAAAAACGCTCTTGGCCAATATGCAGTCATCTTGACCTCCCCCTTGGTCAATAGCCCATATATCTTGCCCGCTCGGGAGTGCTCGATTGCCTTTGGACAAGAAAATATCTATGCCACATAATGAAAGTCATGTATGCCATATAACACATCCTGTACTGACTAAACTTATTCGGTCAGGTTGGCTGTCATGGCCTTCGATCTTTTTTGCTTGTTTGTGGACCCCAACCGTGCCTAGTTTCATAATCACGCAAAATAAGAACTTGGTCAATATCTAGTAACGTTGACCTCATGTTCGTTGAACAACTCATGTATAATTAACAGTTTTAGGAAGAGTGAAAATGGGCAAAATATGTAAAGGTAAATTTAATTTGAGATTCTGATATCACCCATTTTGATGGACTGAGTTTTTAATCAATTGACTTGAGGTATCCTCGACATCATCTTACCACGGGCATTATCATCTTCCGAAAAGAAAATTAATAAAAAGAAAAAAAAGTAAAAAAAAGCCAAGAAGTAGAGATTACTTTGCTTTTATGTATCTTGTTCCTGACTCTTAAATACAACATATACATAATTCATATGGGTGTTGCTTTGGCTGAGCTCTGTTTGCTGGGCAAGAACACTCAACACTCCCAAGTGGGATATATTGGCCACAGATGTGGCCGTTTATTTTGATAGCAAGCTTAGAAAGCTTAAATTACAAACATACCAAAGTATTAGCCCAGCAAAGGTGAGGAGAGAAAACCGCCAGAAAATGCGGAAAACAGGGAAAATGGGGTGTGGAGGGAGGGAAAATTCCCTTCATTTGCCGAGAATGCTGCCACATTTAGCACATTTAGAAATATCTATATCCCGGATGAGAGAAACTCGCGCAACCAAGTACTCGGTCTAGTTACGTCACAAGCTACATAAAATCGTTTATTTTGGTTAAATAAATTTCCTTTAAAGGGAACCTCCACTCTTACAACAAGATGGCTTTGAATTGTTTGAAGTTATTACTAAATCTCGAATTTTACTGGACAAGGTGAAAATAACATTTTAGAGTAACAAAAATTGAGTTAAGATTATCGTCGATTTTCGCATTTAAATTTCCCGTGCACCGCCATTTATGATTTGGTGACGTAGTGTGGTTGCCGCTATTGTTAGGAAGCAGAGCATCTTTTGTGTGAAACAATTAGGGCAACCATATGGCGTCATGTAATCCAAGATTGCGGCGCGCGGGAAATTTAAAAGCAAATACAGGTGATAGGCAAACCCTGTTTTGCCTGACACTGATAACTTATGGCTGGGCTTTCAACCGAAATCTGAAATAAGACAGTATTTCCTACAAGTAAACCCGCATCCGTTTGCTTTAAGAGTGGAGTTTGAATTTTAAAGTAACTTTTTCTTTGAGGTGAAAACTCATTTTCTTGTTGTTCGTCAGTTATATAAATTTTTTGAGTTACTCCAAGAAACCCTCTCTTCGATTTTCGTTTTTTGCAAAGCTTGCTATATTCAGCTGGACTTTTGGGAATAATATTTTATGGACATGGATTGTAAAGTTAGTGCAGTCTCGAACTTTATCCTTCTGTTTTCTTGAAAGGACGATCAGCCACGAAGTCAAGAAAGCCCTCGGGCAAGTCCAGCACCCAGAAACGTGAACAAACTAGGCTGGATGTTCTGAACAGTGAAGGTGACATTAAAAACTTGAATGGATATACTAAAAACGATCTAACCTCTCAATTCTTACATATCCCGTTATTTAAATCCAGATCTGGTGCTCGTTTCTCGAAAGCCACGGAAACTTTTCGGGGGCCCAAAGGCATTTTTAGTTCATCTGTATCTAAAAACGAAGAAGTGTATATGCTTGAAACGTCTTGTATGAAGGGAACCTCTGTTTATATTAAGACTATGTGAATAAAACAGCTCTGTAATCATAAAGTTTGCTATGGTGTTCCGGGTGCGAAAGGTTTTCGGGACCTATTTTTATTCACATATTTCATGTTCTGTTTCGTCCAAATTCATCAATTAGTAGCAATGGTAGCAAGAGCCAATCGGCGACATTTGGCGAATTTTAGTTGGCCATATAATGACAAACAACTAACTTATAAGTGAGCTTAGTCGGAATCTATGAGAAAATATTTACGTGGTCGTAAGAATGCATGTATATACCTCATTACTTTCGGCCTGTACCCACGACCTCGTTGAGACTTGTACCCAAGCAGGCATCTCGCTCGGTTAATAGGCTGAACGAAGAGTTCAAATGTACTACTTATTTGTTTATTTTTATTTCAGTAAAAAGAAGGTTGCCCTTCGTACGATGAGCTGGAAGAGCTGTCACTGAGTATTGGAAGCTCTTGGGAGAGCCTAGCACGTCGTTTGGGGTTCACTGGATTCCGTAAGAATAACGAAGAATACCAAAAAAAAGCGTTGAACATGTTGTTTGAGTGGAAACAAAATTATGGCTCTGATGCAACCTACAAGGTTCTACATTCTGCCCTTTGTCATCAGTTCGTAGGGCGCAGAGATTTAGCAGAAAAATTTTGTTGGTGTTAATTGTGGCTTAGTTTAGGTAATCTGTCAAAAGACGTTTATTAGAAGTATAGGGCGCACCGTGGTTTCCTTTTTGTGCGATGGAATCTCATTAGCTTGCTTAATGATGATTTTTTTTTTATTTACAACACCGACCTATTAACATTAACAATACTTACAACAGCAAGAAAACAAAAAGTTTCTTACTCAACTGACATTACATACAAGTCTTAAATGCTGCGCCTTCCTTAATGTAGAATAACAAGAAAACTTTAACGGGCATTTATAAAAAGGAAAAGCTAAAAGAGCGGTCTAAATACACAAAATAAACCACTAAATAAATAAATAAACAAACCAAACGAGAATGAAATCTTAGAAATTAATTATCTATTAAGCAAAGGTAGGAGAGTTGTCCATCTTACTTGGAACTTTTTTAAAGTTCTGTTCGCTGCGGCGCGCAACTGCTTTTGCACGAGTAATTTTTCTTTTAATAACACTAAAAAAACAGGAAACGTGAAGTGCTTCGAGCCTGTTTCTATCTAAAGATATAGAATTTTGCGATTAAGATATAGTAATTTAAAATACAACACTTTGGATCTTCAGTGTTTTAACCGTATCAAATCCTAAATTCGTTGAAGGAAACAATGTTAGTGGAGTTGTGATTCCATCATGTAAAAACATTGCAACAATAAGTTCTACGTGATTGGCAACTCACCTGCTAATGCTGCAGGGTTTCCAGGTCATCACATT
>JAHPZR010055440.1:0-19167 GCA_019787425.1 Platygyra sinensis | reverse complement strand
TTTAGCCAATCAAAAAGCTAGAAATGCAATAGTCGGAGCTGAGAATTTACTAAGGTATGTTATACAGTCATGCATAAAGTTCTTGAGGGCTGTACAGTTTTATGGTGAGAGAGAATTTGACTTACCTTGGCTACTGATACATGTACTTGTAGGCAAGGAATTCCAAATGAGAGAACCAGTGCTGTACAATGTAGCAGGCAATGAAATAAAGAGCCTTAGTCTTAATTAATTTCCAACTGAAAAATCAAAAGGAATTCTTTCCTTGTTTGTGTAGGATCTAGTTGTCCATGTGCGTGACATAAGCCATCCTGAATGTGATGCACAACTGGAAGATGTCATGACCGTTCTTGAAAAGCAACTCAATATCAAGGCACCTCTGTTTGATAGCATGATAGAGGCACAGAATAAGATTGATCTTTGGTATGCATCACTAACTGTAGATACAGTAATTGGCCATTTTACAGTTGTGTGCTTAGTTACCTGGCCATGAATGCAAGCAAGGCTTGAAGTGACCTTGCATTGATACAGACCTCACTACTTTTCTCATTTCAATGCAAACTGGTTAGCATAAGAACAGCTTGGTTTACACAACAAAAACAGTAGTCTGTATCAAACCTAGGTCACCTCCAGCCTCACTTTCATTCAATGGCCAGGTCACTGAATAGACAACTATACACTTGACTATTGTTTGTCCCAGCTTACAGGTACATTATGTGTTTGCTGGAAATTTTGTTGTACCTGTAAATAATCATGTAATGGATTGTTTAGTGCTTGTGTGGGGCATGCTGATCTAATGCTTTGGGTTGAGTTTTGGATCAAGCATCCCAGGTTTAATCCTTCATTATCACCCTCAGGGAATACACTTTCACAGTGTGTGCCTCCTGTCCCCTGCCAGATGTACAAATTGGTAGTGGGGAATTGTTCATGCAACCTCTCAGCATGCTGTAGTATAACCAGCGTAGGACTAGCATCCAGTAGACCTTTATCACGCAGTGCTGATACAAAAGATTTTGCCCGTCTAACCTCTCATCCAGTGCAAGGCTGGAGGGGCAAAAACAAAGCTTTTTGTTCCACTGGGACTCAAAATGGCTGCCATGTGATAAAGGTCTATTTAGGGAGTGGTTGGAGCTGGGCCACAATCCTCTGTGGGGACCTAAAGGTGCTGTGTACATGTATAGTTTCGTAGGCCCCATCTCCTGCATCTTCATTGATTGTTATATGGTTAGCAGGGGATGTTAAAGAACCGACACACTTACATGTATCAAAGGGTAGGGCACATACATGTAGTTCCCAGTGTTGTGGTCTGACCTAAAGGGTTGGTGCTTTACATAGGGATAACCTCATAGCTCCTTTTCCCCTTGGACAGAAATATCCAAGAAAAATGCTATGAACCAATTATGATTTGGACCGTGTGTAAGGGTACCACTAAGTACCTTTTTCAGTTTCTTCCTGAACCATATGTAGTCCAGCAATCACAGTATAGTTTGTGCAAAAAGACAATAGGTCTGTGTCTTTTTTTAACATGTATGCAGAAAATAGCGAGCTTACAAATAACACATCAAATTTACCTTATTTCTTAGAGGATTATAACGTGTGTATAACTTACTTTTCTGCTCAATTCCCTTGCATACTGCCTGTTTCATTCCAGTGACGAGAAAAGTCTGGATGTAAAATCTGGCGTGCTGAGTGACAAGTCTGTGAGCATCTCTTCTATCAACAAAACAGGTCTGAATGAACTGCGGAGTAAGATTGAACAAGGAATTATAGCCTCTACAGGAAGGCAGATAAAAACACTTGTTTTTCCTCCTGATGGACCACAGCTGAGGTGAGATAAAAAAATCCTCATGAATACATGCTGTGCGACAGGAGTTGACGAATCATCACCCTTTGGCTCAATGGCCAACACTTTAAAACCCATGGGGACTCTCATATAGGAAGGATAGAAGTGCTCATTGAGAAATTTGAAAAGAAAATCCTTAGAGGTACCAAGATCCTGTTTGTGGGCGTGGCTTGAATTTTATGTACCCCTAATGGGTACCTATTCTAGAATAACACATCTCCAGTTTTGGTCTTTTTCTTTGGCTCAATATCTCAGAAGGTACCACAAATCTTCTGTTATGGACTTTTTGAGACCTAACACCCTTAGAGATACCAAAATCACTTTTTAAACCTCTAAAAGGTACAACGAGCACCCTGCCTTTTTTATACGGGAGCCCCCCGGGGGTGGGACGGGGGGAGTATATACGCGAATGAGCTGTATTAGACTCCCCCTCCCATGACTAATTAGTAATTTCTACACAAGATACCAAGACTTCAAAAACAACGGGCAAATGACTGCGGCGCGATGCGCGTATCACTGTAGCCTGGCAGTCCGACAACATACTGTACATGTAAGATGTCCTTTTTCCAACCAAATTGGAGGTCCATACTGTACGTTACACACCGAGATCTTTCCCTTGGGCCGTAACGACATGACGCAACAGCAACACGTTACGAAAACACGTGCCAACCCGTGGGGCTGTGATAATGTATCTCATTCCTATCAGGTGACTTAAGGCATAAATATTACTAGGTAAATAGACCATTTACGAGTTGCCTTTTGCCTTAGTGTGAAAGTAGTCTTTGTGCGAAACCATTCATACAAAAATGAGTTCCGCCTACAACTTCATTTTTGTGCAATATATGAAACGTTTTGCGCGAGGACTCGTTTGGATGCAGAGACAAAGGTCGCTCGGAAATGGCCTATTGATAATCTTTGTAGGCTGCTTGTTGAGGAGTGCCTTTTCTTGTTTGTCTATTGTAGTTGGCTGTACCACGAGACAACAGTCCAGAACACGACAGCTGACGAGGAAGGAAATATTGTTGCAACCGTTGTCATGGACGAGGCGACCAGAAATAAATACCAAGCAAAATTTGGAAAATTGGATTAAATACCGTCATTTAGCTTATGAATCATTCATTGTACAAGCCCAGACTGTCAAATGTAGAAATAGTTAGAAATTCCTAGTAAAAAAAGCTCAAAGCTGAGATAGTGTGACTGATTAATGGGGGCTTGGATTGTTTGAGGTCAGTTAGACTCTTTTTACATTGCCTTCCAATGGCTTTTTCTTTTCCATTTCCGCTGGGGGGAGGGGACCCCTTCTTTTTTCTTGCACATATTCGAAATTCCCCAGAATTCCATAATTAATTTTCCATTCGGTTTGCGCTTTGCCGAAATTTCTTTGGTCTGGCGTCCTCTAAGTGAATTTTCCGGATCTGCCCCTATGATTTTTTTTTAACACTTCCCTAAATGCACCATTGGCATTCTCAATTCAGAACAGAAGGTGAATTTTAAAACGAAACAGTGTTAGAGGTCGCAGGAACCAAACGCTGTGAAAGGGAGGACAAGCAAAACCGAAGTAGTAGTAGTCGTCGTCGTCATCATCATCATCATCATAACCTACCATATTTATAATGATCATATTCATAATCATAGTAGTAATAATAATAATGATAATAATAAGAATATTTTATTTATTTCACATAATCAGTAAAAATACACATTGAAAAACGAAATTAAGAAGTCAAAAAACAAGTAGTATACTTTACAATTTTGATGAATAAAATATCTCCATCCTATTATAATTACTCTACAAGGTAATTGGTGGTTGTCCCTTTTTTTTGCTGAAACCATTAAAATCCGGATAAATTCAAACTCTAAGAATTCGATAAGTCTAAAAATACCTAAAAACTATCTAGAAAAGAGGACGGCGAATATACGATTCGGCTAAGCAACACTAAACAATGTCAATGGCTCCTTCTGCAGCTGCGATTTCAATATTACAATTGTTGTAGTCAAACGCAATACGGCGCTTCACCCGCGATCCTCGAAGACAAACCAGGGTCGACCTAAGGAGCGCAAGGATGTCATTACTTGAATCCAGGAAATTGTATGCGAGTAATGTTCTCCTTTCTTGGCGGCTATCAGCTCAGCCAGTCGACTATGGTATCTTATGCATTCTTTCCCCCTCCCTCCAGTAGTTGTAAATACAAGCGGCGCGTGAACGAGCCATGCTCAACATCCAGCACTCTCCTCGAGTACAACCGCTTCTTGTCGTTTTCATGGATGCGATAGATCTGCTGTGGCTTGGTCCCTGTAAGACTCGGCATTAGGGTGGCAAACCCTCACATCGAAGAATGCTGAGCTCTGGGGATCCAAGAAGCCACGCGCTTGAATGTCCAGCCGTGCGTCTTGTGCTCTATTGGATCCTCTACTGAGCTGTTCTTCAGTGATGTCTTGGAGAACTGGCTCGACCTCGACATCGCTACACACCGTAATCAAAGATCGGCCTCGAGGTCTCTCAACTCGTTATGACGTTGGATTACAAAGCCCCCTCGTTTGCAAATCATTGCGTGGTCCACTGTGAAGTTTTCCCCACACGCACGTACTGATGGAATGTCATCGAACGGCCAATCATAACGTCAATCATCGCGAAACTCTCTCTTAGTGAGGTTAAAGCCCTGTTCTTGAAGGGGGAGAACTGTGAGCCATACAGAGGAGCCTTTTTCTTGCGCCATGTCTAGAGCTCGCTTGGTCTTCCGTGGAACAATTTGTTTAAGGTTCTCTGAAAGTTTAATCTCTGAAACTTCTGCAGCTTTTCCACATTTGACAGCGTGACGCCCAGACTTGATGAGGGACTCGTCGGGTAGTTGATGAGTTTGAGCCACGATATGTTCGACGAGAGGGGATGTCACCTGAATAGATGAGGCATGTTCGCGTGCCGCTTCATGACATTGCGTGATTTCATACGGTGGGGGCCTGGGTACGAGTCCATGTATTATGGGATTAACAACACAAGACCCATATATTCAGAAAGAGCACACTGAGCTTTACAAAATCCTTAAGTTTCGTGTTAATTGGGCCAATGTTGAACAAGATACAGCGATTCAAAAACCTCAAAATTTGCAAAGAAATGTATGGCTTTCTGGACAAGTGTCCAGCAATCCATACATTTGTTAGTAAATTTTGAAGTTTTTGAATGGCTGTATCTTGTTCAATATTGGCCCAATTAACACGAAACTTGAGGATTCTGTAAAGCTCGGTTCGCTTTTTCTGAATATATGGGTCTTGTGTTGTTAATCCCGTAATAGACGGACTCATACCCAGGCCCTCACGGTATGAAATCTGGCAATGGGTTGCTCAAGCCAAGGCCGCCTAAGCGCACTGGTAGCGCTAGAACATCTCTATCCAGTTGGCTACACTTGCGCTCTACGATTGCCGGTATAAGGACCTGGAAAATTGCTTCTTCAAGTGGCTCTAAAAGATCTTGGAAATCAGGGAGAGTTCTTAGGAAGTACGTCCAACGATGTTTTAAACCGAACGTGTAGGCGGCATAGCTGGCCTGCGGTTGAGCCCGTGCAAATTCAGCAAGCTGAGCAACTTCATTAACCCAGTTCGTTAGTTTCTCGTTGACATAGTCCTGCAAATAATCTCCTGAGCCTATCACAGCTCCAAGATGCTTCTGCCCCTCCACAGTCACGTTGATGACTGTATGTTTGAAAACCTCTCTGACAAGCGCCTCCTTTTCTGGCTTTGCGATAATCCAGCACTTTTTAGCGTTTGGAAAGTAACTGATATCTGGTCTGAAATCATACTTGTGATTTCAAATCGAACTTGCGCCGCGCGCTCGTTCGATTTTGAAATTACGCGAATGATTTCAGACCAAATTGCTCTCCACCATTATTAATAATGATGATGATGATGATGATGATAATAGTGATATCGCTTTGCTGAACCATCGGCATATGTACAGTGAGAAATAAAATGAGATTGGGGGATTCGCGCGGCCTCATCCTTAATTATTCTTGTTAATATCTCACTTTGTTACACTACTTACTGCACAATTTCATTTTATTTCTCATTGTACAATTGACGATGGATGATGTATCATCCGAAACATGTTTTAACTACAAAATGAACTTCAAAAACATCGTATGGTTCATCAAAGCGATATCTTACTTCGTGCTGCTACGAAGCCTTAATTAAACCGGCATGCAGAGCGCTTTCCCAAAGAATTATTTTTATGCTTGACTTATTACTATATACGTATAAGGAGTGAGTTTATTTTCACAGCTGTTTTTTCAAAAGTGCGTGTTTTGTTTTGCCCTTGTCAAGTTTTTTTGGTACATGTTTGAAAAAGCTGACTGAAATCATTTATTAATGAAAACGACGGTGATATAATTCAAGCATCGTGTTTGTCATTAAATTTATCTAATGCATATTTTAATTATGATTTCAAAGGAGAATGATTTTTTTTTCATGCACTCATGGGTTTATTTTCCCATCGCAGATCAAGTGATATCCTCTAGAAAAAGTAGGCATTCTTCATTTCTGTTTTTTTTTTCTGAAATAAAAATTTTTGAACATCAAAACTCTGAACCTATTTTCATGTTTAAAATACACTTGAAGGTGAAATGAGCAAACTACACAGTTTTTCTGCCCAACATTGTCATTGAAATTATGTTGACACAACACTTTAAAACAATACTTCAAACGACAGTTCATATTCCTATTAAATCACCTGCTCTTTTTTGCAGAAATGATTATGCTAATCTCTGAACACACGGTCTCAGCGAGGGAAGATTCTGCTTCAAGGTACGTTTGAGATCTGATCCATCAAATTATTATCTCAGTTCACTGTAGATTTAAGCGAAGAGAACTTTTATAATGACCATTTTAGGGCCACACTCTGTTGTCACTAAAGTTTAGTTTATGTTCAATTGTATTGCTGTACTCTTAGCAAGAGCGCAAGGGAAAGGTATAACATTTATTCAAGTCCATCGCAACGTTTTCATTCGTACCTGTCCAGAGGGTTATTGTACAAAGTTTTCAGTCTGGAGAAATCCGGCAAGACCCTGATCTGTTTCATGCACTGTCTTGCAACTGCATATTTAGAACTTCGGTTAACAGGGAATCTAAAAAAAGATCTTTTCCTTCGTTTTTTCGAGCTGCCGAGGTTATTACTTGTTATTAATAATTATAAAGCCCCGTATTTGCAAGCCCGCCAACCGATCGTAACGTCTCAACACAACATTGCTGAGCACAACATATTTCGTGCCTTTGGCCACCTTGTTACTAAATGTTGCAACATGTTTGTTACAAATCGTGCTCATGGCCTGGCGCAACATTGTTGTACAAACCTGGCCAAACGACTACAATATCATGCAACATCCACAAATGTTGCATGAAAAATTGGACCATTTTCAAACTTAATCTAGGTACACCCAACATGTCGCAACACGCAAACGATCGCAACATTTCAATGCAACATTGTTGGGCGCAACAATGGCGTGTTCGGCCACGCTACTGCAAGGCCAGAGCTTCACAGTAGCGCGTTCTTACTTGGCAAGCACAACAGGAACAAAAAAATTATGTTTGTGTTTGTGCAATCCTCACGACCGTGTGGTTGTGTTTACTGATGAGTTTATTCCGCCAGTTGCGTATAGGGTAGTATACACTAAACCAAAAGTAAGTGGAACACGCCCTGCGATTATTTACTTTTACAACCAGTTATTTTAGAAAGAAAGATCCTGAAAGAAAATTGCAGTCCAGTTCATTCACGGTGGATGTGCTCTTCACTCACTAACAACATGATTCCCTAGCTTATCCCATTTTACATGAGGCTGAAGAGATAGGGAAGAAGAGAACCAGTCTAGGGCCTTAGTTTGTCTGATATTATTATATTGCAATTTGTTGCTTTGTTTTGCATGTTTTGCAATGAAAAATCAAAAACGTCGGTCACTTCAGAAATAGAACTGATGATCATAACTTTTGCCATGCAAATAAAAACCATTGATAATTGCCCTTTTTCGCCATTTTATCCGTATCAGGTCAATTGAGGACGCTCAAAATATGAGCCCGTTTTGGAGTAACGGAGTCGTATTTTCCGTTCCTCATTTGCGACGCGCCTTATGTGATCGGTATGTTTAACATTTTCGATGTGATAGTGGAATAATAAGTCTCTTTTTCGATGGCTTATGATATGATAAGGGCGCAAATTTTACTAATTTTTAGTATTTTTCCTCGTTTCGAAATACCACGCAACTTGAAAAGGTATCCGCGCGTTTTATATGTTCAGCCATCGAATTAGGTGCGTGCCTTTATTTAATCTTCCATAAACATAATTAATATAAATTCAATTGTTTGGGATTTTAGCTTTAAATGAACAACTTCCAAGTTCTCTTGTGCCCCTGTTTCAAATGAGTCTACGTGCGAAACCTTTCTTATGAAAATGACTTTGATTTGCATGAAAATAAAACTGCAGGCGAAACTCATTTGTGATTACAGCAGAACTGATATCACCTATAAACGCCATTTCAATGCTTTTTTTTTAAATAGAAAGTTATTTCAAAGAAGCACCTGTCCTGTTAGTTTAGAGAGACGGGCTGTGCAAGAGTTGCGTCCATATTCCACAGCCTAAAGAAAAAAAAGTTTCCCTAAAGGTACAAAGAACAGAGAGATTTCGAAGTATTTCATTCTTTAGTTTCACATACTCGAAACGAAGAATAATAACAATATAATGATATATGGTGATATAACGACATTTTTATGTATTTTTAGTTTCTGTTTTAATCCTGACCTTGCGATGTTTCAGTGGACGTCATTTGAAAACTTTCATTGTATTTCCCTCGGAGACAGGGAAAGATAAGCAATTTAAAATTTTCTCATTATGTACAACTACAGCCTAATACCAATTTCCGTGTAAATTAAAAAGGTCCGTTTATAATTTGCATTTGAAGACTGTTCGACATTGAATAGAAATCCGTTTCGCTTTAGGAAATTGTCTGTTCAAACCCATTCACTATAAGGTAAGTTTTCGTTTTCAATTCTAATTTTCTGTACTGAAAGAGCTTACATCCCCAAATCACCATAACTGTTAGGGCAAGACTTGACATTAATTTCGCCTCAGCAATAACCCTGTGTATAGTTTCTGTTTTTATCACATCAGAGCTCAAGGCTTCCATGAAACATATGAAAAGATCATTAAAAACCGAATGTAGTCAATATTCCCAGATTTGTTTCGATGTATTTCATCAATTTCTTCAATTTTAATGGAGGTCCTGCACACCGACGGCGCTCGATCGAAGCCCCATACCTTAGAAAATTTGATAACCCATCGAGCTCAAATTTTTGGTTGTCACGTGACTGTCGGTACGTAGGTCTGTACGCCAACACAAAAACAAAAGAGTCGCACCATTACCATAGGTACATCTTTCATATTGGACATCCACGATATGATATAATTGACAGCTGCCAAGACAAGGTATCCGCTGACCAGTATTAGAAATGCTATGTTTTATTCCGTCTGAGTGCAAGCACTTTGTCGCTTTTTCAAAAACCAAGTGTAAATATTTTTTTCGTATGGAATGTTTACCTTGTCATTAGATAACGAATCGGCTGTGTTTGATTTGTTTCCCTTGCCTTGGCTTTTTGTAAGTCCTTTGCTTCCAGATTTTTTCATTGCTTGGTAAAACTCTTTGTCGTTTATAATGCTTACGGAATATTTGCCTTCTTTAAAAATTTTTGTTGCTCAGGTTTTCGCTCGAGTCTTTTTGTTTTGATGTTCCTGGATGTACTTTTTTATGGGTTTATTTAAAGCGATAAACCCGTTCCAACGTCAGTTCCGCCATGGTCAGTGGTTTATAGCTCATTTGGAAGTAAACTGGAGTAAACTTGTGGGAAACTCTACAAACGTTTGTGAATAAAGATTTAAGAGGTGCCAACAACAAAGCCTTGAGCACCTTATGAACTGACTGATTCATTTGACAGCCGATTTCTGATTGGATGAAACACTTTTTCCACGTGCGAGAAAGTCGATTCGCGATAGTGATTGGATGAAGAAATTTCCGTATAAGTTTTTCATGCGATCGATTCTGCCCAAAAATGTCAGTAAATTAACAAATAAAGAAGCCTAAGCCGTGTAGTACGCTGTGATAAACCACGATGGTCATTTGAGAACACGAGAGAAATGTAGAAAACACGAGCCGCAGGCGAGTGTTTCTACATTTCTCAAATGGCCGGAGTGTTTTATCACAGTATAATACACGGCTTAGGCTTCTTTATCTGTTTTAAAATATACATTTCACACGCAAAACAATAAAATACGCTTTTTCTATGTTTTATACTCTGATGTGATAAAAACAGAAACTATACACAGGGTTATTGCTGAGGCGAAATTAATGTCAAGTCTTGCCCTAACAGTTATGGTGATTTGGGGATGTAAGCTCTTTCAGTACAGAAAATTAGAATTGAAAACGAAAACTTACCTTATAGTGAATGGGTTTGAACAGACAATTTCCTAAAGCGAAACGGATTTCTATTCAATGTCGAACAGTCTTCAAATGCAAATTATAAACGGACCTTTTAATTTACACGGAAATTGGTATTAGGCTGTAGTTGTACATAATGAGAAAATTTTAAATTGCTTATCTTTCCCTGTCTCCGAGGGAAATACAATGAAAGTTTTCAAATGACGTCCACTGAAACATCGCAAGGTCAGGATTAAAACAGAAACTAAAAATACATAAAAATGTCGTTATATCACCATATATCATTATATTGTTATTATTCTTCGTTTCGAGTATGTGAAACTAAAGAATGAAATACTTCGAAATCTCTCTGTTCTTTGTACCTTTAGGGAAACTTTTTTTTCTTTAGGCTGTGGAATATGGACGCAACTCTTGCACAGCCCGTCTCTCTAAACTAACAGGACAGGTGCTTCTTTGAAATAACTTTCTATTTAAAAAAAAAGCATTGAAATGGCGTTTATAGGTGATATCAGTTCTGCTGTAATCACAAATGAGTTTCGCCTGCAGTTTTATTTTCATGCAAATCAAAGTCATTTTCATAAGAAAGGTTTCGCACGTAGACTCATTTGAAACAGGGGCACAAGAGAACTTGGAAGTTGTTCATTTAAAGCTAAAATCCCCAAACAATTGAATTTATATTAATTATGTTTATGGAAGATTAAATAAAGGCACGCACCTAATTCGATGGCTGAACATATAAAACGCGCGGATACCTTTTCAAGTTGCGTGGTATTTCGAAACGAGGAAAAATACTAAAAATTAGTAAAATTTGCGCCCTTATCATATCATAAGCCATCGAAAAAGAGACTTATTATTCCACTATCACATCGAAAATGTTAAACATACCGATCACATAAGGCGCGTCGCAAATGAGGAACGGAAAATACGACTCCGTTACTCCAAAACGGGCTCATATTTTGAGCGTCCTCAATTGACCTGATACGGATAAAATGGCGAAAAAGGGCAATTATCAATGGTTTTTATTTGCATGGCAAAAGTTATGATCATCAGTTCTATTTCTGAAGTGACCGACGTTTTTGATTTTTCATTGCAAAACATGCAAAACAAAGCAACAAATTGCAATATAATAATATCAGACAAACTAAGGCCCTAGACTGGTTCTCTTCTTCCCTATCTCTTCAGCCTCATGTAAAATGGGATAAGCTAGGGAATCATGTTGTTAGTGAGTGAAGAGCACATCCACCGTGAATGAACTGGACTGCAATTTTCTTTCAGGATCTTTCTTTCTAAAATAACTGGTTGTAAAAGTAAATAATCGCAGGGCGTGTTCCACTTACTTTTGGTTTAGTGTATACTACCCTATACGCAACTGGCGGAATAAACTCATCAGTAAACACAACCACACGGTCGTGAGGATTGCACAAACACAAACATAATTTTTTTGTTCCTGTTGTGCTTGCCAAGTAAGAACGCGCTACTGTGAAGCTCTGGCCTTGCAGTAGCGTGGCCGAACACGCCATTGTTGCGCCCAACAATGTTGCATTGAAATGTTGCGATCGTTTGCGTGTTGCGACATGTTGGGTGTACCTAGATTAAGTTTGAAAATGGTCCAATTTTTCATGCAACATTTGTGGATGTTGCATGATATTGTAGTCGTTTGGCCAGGTTTGTACAACAATGTTGCGCCAGGCCATGAGCACGATTTGTAACAAACATGTTGCAACATTTAGTAACAAGGTGGCCAAAGGCACGAAATATGTTGTGCTCAGCAATGTTGTGTTGAGACGTTACGATCGGTTGGCGGGCTTGCAAATACGGGGCTTTATAATTATTAATAACAAGTAATAACCTCGGCAGCTCGAAAAAACGAAGGAAAAGATCTTTTTTTAGATTCCCTGTTAACCGAAGTTCTAAAATATGCAGTTGCAAGACAGTGCATGAAACAGATCAGGGTCTTGCCGGATTTCTCCAGACTGAAAACTTTGTACAATAACCCTCTGGACAGGTACGAATGAAAACGTTGCGATGGACTTGAATAAATGTTATACCTTTCCCTTGCGCTCTTGCTAAGAGTACAGCAATACAATTGAACATAAACTAAACTTTAGTGACAACAGAGTGTGGCCCTAAAATGGTCATTATAAAAGTTCTCTTCGCTTAAATCTACAGTGAACTGAGATAATAATTTGATGGATCAGATCTCAAACGTACCTTGAAGCAGAATCTTCCCTCGCTGAGACCGTGTGTTCAGAGATTAGCATAATCATTTCTGCAAAAAAGAGCAGGTGATTTAATAGGAATATGAACTGTCGTTTGAAGTATTGTTTTAAAGTGTTGTGTCAACATAATTTCAATGACAATGTTGGGCAGAAAAACTGTGTAGTTTGCTCATTTCACCTTCAAGTGTATTTTAAACATGAAAATAGGTTCAGAGTTTTGATGTTCAAAAATTTTTATTTCAGAAAAAAAAAACAGAAATGAAGAATGCCTACTTTTTCTAGAGGATATCACTTGATCTGCGATGGGAAAATAAACCCATGAGTGCATGAAAAAAAAATCATTCTCCTTTGAAATCATAATTAAAATATGCATTAGATAAATTTAATGACAAACACGATGCTTGAATTATATCACCGTCGTTTTCATTAATAAATGATTTCAGTCAGCTTTTTCAAACATGTACCAAAAAAACTTGACAAGGGCAAAACAAAACACGCACTTTTGAAAAAACAGCTGTGAAAATAAACTCACTCCTTATACGTATATAGTAATAAGTCAAGCATAAAAATAATTCTTTGGGAAAGCGCTCTGCATGCCGGTTTAATTAAGGCTTCGTAGCAGCACGAAGTAAGATATCGCTTTGATGAACCATACGATGTTTTTGAAGTTCATTTTGTAGTTAAAACATGTTTCGGATGATACATCATCCATCGTCAATTGTACAATGAGAAATAAAATGAAATTGTGCAGTAAGTAGTGTAACAAAGTGAGATATTAACAAGAATAATTAAGGATGAGGCCGCGCGAATCCCCCAATCTCATTTTATTTCTCACTGTACATATGCCGATGGTTCAGCAAAGCGATATCACTATTATCATCATCATCATCATCATCATTATTAATAATGGTGGAGAGCAATTTGGTCTGAAATCATTCGCGTAATTTCAAAATCGAACGAGCGCGCGGCGCAAGTTCGATTTGAAATCACAAGTATGATTTCAGACCAGATATCAGTTACTTTCCAAACGCTAAAAAGTGCTGGATTATCGCAAAGCCAGAAAAGGAGGCGCTTGTCAGAGAGGTTTTCAAACATACAGTCATCAACGTGACTGTGGAGGGGCAGAAGCATCTTGGAGCTGTGATAGGCTCAGGAGATTATTTGCAGGACTATGTCAACGAGAAACTAACGAACTGGGTTAATGAAGTTGCTCAGCTTGCTGAATTTGCACGGGCTCAACCGCAGGCCAGCTATGCCGCCTACACGTTCGGTTTAAAACATCGTTGGACGTACTTCCTAAGAACTCTCCCTGATTTCCAAGATCTTTTAGAGCCACTTGAAGAAGCAATTTTCCAGGTCCTTATACCGGCAATCGTAGAGCGCAAGTGTAGCCAACTGGATAGAGATGTTCTAGCGCTACCAGTGCGCTTAGGCGGCCTTGGCTTGAGCAACCCATTGCCAGATTTCATACCGTGAGGGCCTGGGTATGAGTCCGTCTATTACGGGATTAACAACACAAGACCCATATATTCAGAAAAAGCGAACCGAGCTTTACAGAATCCTCAAGTTTCGTGTTAATTGGGCCAATATTGAACAAGATACAGCCATTCAAAAACTTCAAAATTTACTAACAAATGTATGGATTGCTGGACACTTGTCCAGAAAGCCATACATTTCTTTGCAAATTTTGAGGTTTTTGAATCGCTGTATCTTGTTCAACATTGGCCCAATTAACACGAAACTTAAGGATTTTGTAAAGCTCAGTGTGCTCTTTCTGAATATATGGGTCTTGTGTTGTTAATCCCATAATACATGGACTCGTACCCAGGCCCCCACCGTATGAAATCACGCAATGTCATGAAGCGGCACGCGAACATGCCTCATCTATTCAGGTGACATCCCCTCTCGTCGAACATATCGTGGCTCAAACTCATCAACTACCCGACGAGTCCCTCATCAAGTCTGGGCGTCACGCTGTCAAATGTGGAAAAGCTGCAGAAGTTTCAGAGATTAAACTTTCAGAGAACCTTAAACAAATTGTTCCACGGAAGACCAAGCGAGCTCTAGACATGGCGCAAGAAAAAGGCTCCTCTGTATGGCTCACAGTTCTCCCCCTTCAAGAACAGGGCTTTAACCTCACTAAGAGAGAGTTTCGCGATGATTGACGTTATGATTGGCCGTTCGATGACATTCCATCAGTACGTGCGTGTGGGGAAAACTTCACAGTGGACCACGCAATGATTTGCAAACGAGGGGGCTTTGTAATCCAACGTCATAACGAGTTGAGAGACCTCGAGGCCGATCTTTGATTACGGTGTGTAGCGATGTCGAGGTCGAGCCAGTTCTCCAAGACATCACTGAAGAACAGCTCAGTAGAGGATCCAATAGAGCACAAGACGCACGGCTGGACATTCAAGCGCGTGGCTTCTTGGATCCCCAGAGCTCAGCATTCTTCGATGTGAGGGTTTGCCACCCTAATGCCGAGTCTTACAGGGACCAAGCCACAGCAGATCTATCGCATCCATGAAAACGACAAGAAGCGGTTGTACTCGAGGAGAGTGCTGGATGTTGAGCATGGCTCGTTCACGCGCCGCTTGTATTTACAACTACTGGAGGGAGGGGGAAAGAATGCATAAGATACCATAGTCGACTGGCTGAGCTGATAGCCGCCAAGAAAGGAGAACATTACTCGCATACAATTTCCTGGATTCAAGTAATGACATCCTTGCGCTCCTTAGGTCGACCCTGGTTTGTCTTCGAGGATCGCGGGTGAAGCGCCGTATTGCGTTTGACTACAACAATTGTAATATTGAAATCGCAGCTGCAGAAGGAGCCATTGACATTGTTTAGTGTTGCTTAGCCGAATCGTATATTCGCCGTCCTCTTTTCTAGATAGTTTTTAGGTATTTTTAGACTTATCGAATTCTTAGAGTTTGAATTTATCCGGATTTTAATGGTTTCAGCAAAAAAAAGGGACAACCACCAATTACCTTGTAGAGTAATTATAATAGGATGGAGATATTTTATTCATCAAAATTGTAAAGTATACTACTTGTTTTTTGACTTCTTAATTTCGTTTTTCAATGTGTATTTTTACTGATTATGTGAAATAAATAAAATATTCTTATTATTATCATTATTATTATTACTACTATGATTATGAATATGATCATTATAAATATGGTAGGTTATGATGATGATGATGATGACGACGACGACTACTACTACTTCGGTTTTGCTTGTCCTCCCTTTCACAGCGTTTGGTTCCTGCGACCTCTAACACTGTTTCGTTTTAAAATTCACCTTCTGTTCTGAATTGAGAATGCCAATGGTGCATTTAGGGAAGTGTTAAAAAAAAATCATAGGGGCAGATCCGGAAAATTCACTTAGAGGACGCCAGACCAAAGAAATTTCGGCAAAGCGCAAACCGAATGGAAAATTAATTATGGAATTCTGGGGAATTTCGAATATGTGCAAGAAAAAAGAAGGGGTCCCCTCCCCCCAGCGGAAATGGAAAAGAAAAAGCCATTGGAAGGCAATGTAAAAAGAGTCTAACTGACCTCAAACAATCCAAGCCCCCATTAATCAGTCACACTATCTCAGCTTTGAGCTTTTTTTACTAGGAATTTCTAACTATTTCTACATTTGACAGTCTGGGCTTGTACAATGAATGATTCATAAGCTAAATGACGGTATTTAATCCAATTTTCCAAATTTTGCTTGGTATTTATTTCTGGTCGCCTCGTCCATGACAACGGTTGCAACAATATTTCCTTCCTCGTCAGCTGTCGTGTTCTGGACTGTTGTCTCGTGGTACAGCCAACTACAATAGACAAACAAGAAAAGGCACTCCTCAACAAGCAGCCTACAAAGATTATCAATAGGCCATTTCCGAGCGACCTTTGTCTCTGCATCCAAACGAGTCCTCGCGCAAAACGTTTCATATATTGCACAAAAATGAAGTTGTAGGCGGAACTCATTTTTGTATGAATGGTTTCGCACAAAGACTACTTTCACACTAAGGCAAAAGGCAACTCGTAAATGGTCTATTTACCTAGTAATATTTATGCCTTAAGTCACCTGATAGGAATGAGATACATTATCACAGCCCCACGGGTTGGCACGTGTTTTCGTAACGTGTTGCTGTTGCGTCATGTCGTTACGGCCCAAGGGAAAGATCTCGGTGTGTAACGTACAGTATGGACCTCCAATTTGGTTGGAAAAAGGACATCTTACATGTACAGTATGTTGTCGGACTGCCAGGCTACAGTGATACGCGCATCGCGCCGCAGTCATTTGCCCGTTGTTTTTGAAGTCTTGGTATCTTGTGTAGAAATTACTAATTAGTCATGGGAGGGGGAGTCTAATACAGCTCATTCGCGTATATACTCCCCCCGTCCCACCCCCGGGGGGCTCCCGTATAAAAAAGGCAGGGTGCTCGTTGTACCTTTTAGAGGTTTAAAAAGTGATTTTGGTATCTCTAAGGGTGTTAGGTCTCAAAAAGTCCATAACAGAAGATTTGTGGTACCTTCTGAGATATTGAGCCAAAGAAAAAGACCAAAACTGGAGATGTGTTATTCTAGAATAGGTACCCATTAGGGGTACATAAAATTCAAGCCACGCCCACAAACAGGATCTTGGTACCTCTAAGGATTTTCTTTTCAAATTTCTCAATGAGCACTTCTATCCTTCCTATATGAGAGTCCCCATGGGTTTTAAAGTGTTGGCCATTGAGCCAAAGGGTGATGATTCGTCAACTCCTGTCGCACAGCATGTATTCATGAGGATTTTTTTATCTCACCTCAGCTGTGGTCCATCAGGAGGAAAAACAAGTGTTTTTATCTGCCTTCCTGTAGAGGCTATAATTCCTTGTTCAATCTTACTCCGCAGTTCATTCAGACCTGTTTTGTTGATAGAAGAGATGCTCACAGACTTGTCACTCAGCACGCCAGATTTTACATCCAGACTTTTCTCGTCACTGGAATGAAACAGGCAGTATGCAAGGGAATTGAGCAGAAAAGTAAGTTATACACACGTTATAATCCTCTAAGAAATAAGGTAAATTTGATGTGTTATTTGTAAGCTCGCTATTTTCTGCATACATGTTAAAAAAAGACACAGACCTATTGTCTTTTTGCACAAACTATACTGTGATTGCTGGACTACATATGGTTCAGGAAGAAACTGAAAAAGGTACTTAGTGGTACCCTTACACACGGTCCAAATCATAATTGGTTCATAGCATTTTTCTTGGATATTTCTGTCCAAGGGGAAAAGGAGCTATGAGGTTATCCCTATGTAAAGCACCAACCCTTTAGGTCAGACCACAACACTGGGAACTACATGTATGTGCCCTACCCTTTGATACATGTAAGTGTGTCGGTTCTTTAACATCCCCTGCTAACCATATAACAATCAATGAAGATGCAGGAGATGGGGCCTACGAAACTATACATGTACACAGCACCTTTAGGTCCCCACAGAGGATTGTGGCCCAGCTCCAACCACTCCCTAAATAGACCTTTATCACATGGCAGCCATTTTGAGTCCCAGTGGAACAAAAAGCTTTGTTTTTGCCCCTCCAGCCTTGCACTGGATGAGAGGTTAGACGGGCAAAATCTTTTGTATCAGCACTGCGTGATAAAGGTCTACTGGATGCTAGTCCTACGCTGGTTATACTACAGCATGCTGAGAGGTTGCATGAACAATTCCCCACTACCAATTTGTACATCTGGCAGGGGACAGGAGGCACACACTGTGAAAGTGTATTCCCTGAGGGTGATAATGAAGGATTAAACCTGGGATGCTTGATCCAAAACTCAACCCAAAGCATTAGATCAGCATGCCCCACACAAGCACTAAACAATCCATTACATGATTATTTACAGGTACAACAAAATTTCCAGCAAACACATAATGTACCTGTAAGCTGGGACAAACAATAGTCAAGTGTATAGTTGTCTATTCAGTGACCTGGCCATTGAATGAAAGTGAGGCTGGAGGTGACCTAGGTTTGATACAGACTACTGTTTTTGTTGTGTAAACCAAGCTGTTCTTATGCTAACCAGTTTGCATTGAAATGAGAAAAGTAGTGAGGTCTGTATCAATGCAAGGTCACTTCAAGCCTTGCTTGCATTCATGGCCAGGTAACTAAGCACACAACTGTAAAATGGCCAATTACTGTATCTACAGTTAGTGATGCATACCAAAGATCAATCTTATTCTGTGCCTCTATCATGCTATCAAACAGAGGTGCCTTGATATTGAGTTGCTTTTCAAGAACGGTCATGACATCTTCCAGTTGTGCATCACATTCAGGATGGCTTATGTCACGCACATGGACAACTAGATCCTACACAAACAAGGAAAGAATTCCTTTTGATTTTTCAGTTGGAAATTAATTAAGACTAAGGCTCTTTATTTCATTGCCTGCTACATTGTACAGCACTGGTTCTCTCATTTGGAATTCCTTGCCTACAAGTACATGTATCAGTAGCCAAGGTAAGTCAAATTCTCTCTCACCATAAAACTGTACAGCCCTCAAGAACTTTATGCATGACTGTATAACATACCTTAGTAAATTCTCAGCTCCGACTATTGCATTTCTAGCTTTTTGATTGGCTAAAAAACTCCGACTATG
>JAHPZR010055438.1:0-19186 GCA_019787425.1 Platygyra sinensis | reverse complement strand
GCTTCTTGATTCTACCTGGCAAATTGCTGACGAATGTAGAACTCCTCTACGAATAACAGTTGATGCATGACGTCTTTGTAGTTGTCCTTGCTCAAGCCCTTAGATCCATCAAGAAGGGTGGAAGGCACTATATCTTCCCGTTTGGGAAGCTTGTACTTGGCTACCAAATGTTCGTTGTTGAACACTGAAGGACGTTTCGGCTCAAACTCGACAATTTTTCGGGATCCGTCATCCCACAACGGCCAATCCAATGTTAAGTTTGTCTTTGCTTCGCCAAACTCTTGCAGGAATTTTTGACTGCCAACCTCGATACTCATTCTCACGGCAAGATGCTTCTCCTTGCCAAAATCGAGCACCAAGACTTGAGAGAAGTATCCAAACACATGAGTGGAGAATGAAACCACGACCTCCACTTCACAACTGCCGTGTGACTGGTGAAGATGGGATTTTACCGGGTAATGAAACATATCAGGAAGCTCTTCAGAGTCTGGTGGTTTCAAGGATGTTGGCGCCGCACTAGCGTCTGTCACTGCACATTTAAAGTTGACGCTATACAGGGTGTAATATCTGTGGTGCTGCGGTAAGAGCACTACATCTTGCAGTTTGCAAGTGGCACTTGGCTATGGCAGAATAAAGAAATCGTATTCATAGAACTACTTATTACTGTGTTTAAAGTTCATTACGGTAAAAGACTCAAGTACGATAAAAAGCCCAAATTGTAGTTTTCCAGCTCTGTTCTAAGACGGTCTAACGACATGATGATCTTTATTTTTCGACTTTCCTAACATCGGAATTCTAAATTTACGGGATTGATTTTAAGCCAACGTAAACAGTTTGAAATAGCAGGAAGTTACCGAGTTCAAATCAGCTAAGTTGGAATCAGCGGAGTCTAACCATAGTAAACTCAACAGACTTCACAGAAATCAAAATTTATGGTTCACGTCATGAAATTCCAAGAAGGCGCTGCTGTTTTCAATCTTACCTCATAGCAGATTTGCAGGGACCAGCTATATCTATTTTCTTCTTCGCTGTTCAGGGGCACTTGCAACAAGACATCAAGATCTCTGGGCTCGCACGTCACAGTCACCCCTGGAAGCAGGGACACTAGGTCCTCGACCTGATGAAGAATGAGAGGAGAATATTAACGTGCCATTTGGGACAGTATATACTCATGAAATCAGTTTAACTGTACTGTTAACAGTTTAATTGCTATGTGATTTACCTTTTGCGTTCATGGGCTCCGTTGGAGGATTTATTTTTATTTAAACTGTACTGTTCATGGCCCCTCAGCGGGGAATTTTATTACAGTGTTGTTTAAGGGCTCTACTTTGGGACTTTGTTATAGCCTTAATTATAATCACTCAGAGGCCTATCGCGGAAAACGTGTTACGTTTGACCTATTACCGTAAGGTTTGTCACTTAGTTTTACTCACACTAATGATTGTTATTTTGCTTGTAATTTAAACCACTTTGTATTTTTTAATTAAGTTACTCTGATACGCGCAAACATTGTAAATAGTTTTTAGTTTTTAACGTTCATCTGAAGAAGGCTGAACAGCCGAAACGAGTAGGACCAGTAAAAGTTTACCCCTCTGTTCTCACTCAGTATTTATGTATAAATTCACGTGGTGGCACTACATCCTTTGGATACTTCGACTGTGAGTTCATTGTTTGAATAAAACTGCTTATTCTGCCTATACATAGCACATCTGTACAAATATAACAGAAGGAACGTATTACTAGTTACCCAGGTGTCACGCTCTAGGCAATCATAAGACTGAGAGTTGTCTACAAGAAATTAACAGTTATAACTGTTAACTTATAGTAATACTTTCCTTCTTTTATATTTGTATTTTGCTCTGCACGTTTCTGCATCGAGCTCTCCTATTTCTTGTTTATTCGTTTATATTACATCTATTTATACTTATCGTGATAGTCATTACCCTGTATGTAGGAGTCAGCTGCTCAACCTCTACAAGTGAACTGACTTCACTTTCCTCTACAGAATCGACATCTTTCTGCTCCACCTTCTTTGTTTTCAGTTCACTGTCCATTTTTTCCAAGTGATTATTCCATGCTGTGAGTTCTGTCTCCCCATGTGCAAATGTACATACTCTGCCGAGTTTGCAACTTCCCTTTGTCCATCTTGGTGTAGGTAAAGAAAAAAAAAATAGCTGGTAATGGACAACCTACATATAAGGCAGTGCACTCAAATATCATTGGAAACACAACGCCAGTTTGGTCGAACTGTATAGAGGGGTATCGTGAAAATCTAGGCTCTACATAAAGCTTTTTCTACAGTACTTTGAAAATCAAAGTCTGCAAAGGCGACGAACTGGTGAGGAAGGATCTGAGCCAAATAGTAACTTACGAATTCCAAACCAGAGAGCCCTGGTCTCTCGCCCCTCGCTCGGTAACGGCGACTCCTTTCTGATTTAACATAAAACGCTCAAATTACACTAAAACATAGCGAATTATTGAAATTATATATTTCTCACTGTAAATACTGAGGTTGAGAAATCTGGCTTACTCAGGACACATTCTGTACTTTTTTCCTTTGTTTGGAATCCGTAAGGGTGCTCGGCAGCCGGTTGGTCCCCTAAATGCGTAGCGCCATTCTTTCAGTGACATCATAGCGGTTCCTTTCAGTTTCTGTTTCTTAGAACTGTTTTTCGGTGCGGCTGGTTTAAAGGAACCTTAAAGATGAAGAACATTTACAACAAATGGAATAAGACACATGTTTATATATATGTCATTGCAGATTCCTTTAGTCATTACTCGAACGAACAAGCTACCATGCAAGGAGAAGTTTACAACTTACAAAAGAGCGAGGGAATATTAATAACCAGTGAATTTTAATACATCACAGCGCAGCTATGATCAAAACTTCGCAGTTTCATGTAACGATAAGAGGTCCGTTTTTTAAAGGGTGTTTTTTCATAGCTTGGCTCGGCGCATGAGCAAGCTAGCTACCACGTTAATCATTCAATACCATTGCTTTTGAAACAATCGGAAGCGTGCAAATGACTCCTGCAGGAGATTTGCCTTTGAAAATTTCACGGTCAGTCGTGAAAACGTAACGATAGAGACTCAGATTTCTAATTAGAATTCCTTTAGTATGTTCCAGCTCAATGCATAAAGTACATTTTCCTTTCCGTATTAGCAACATCTGTCTCAGTAATTACAGAAACCAGAATGTTGGCCTTATTCTGGCGCGGCCTCTCGAGCTATCTACCTGCATCTTATTATTCATAAATAATGGAGTTGGGTGTGTGGGGCACATCATTTCATTCACATGCGCCTAACCGTGATATGCCCCGAACCGTGATATTGTTTCCTATATGTATTTTGGTAAGAATCAGTGACCCATCCATCCAAATGATAAACCTGATAAGCTGCCAAGGCGTGAGAAGAAGTTACGGTTAGGTGTTAAACGTATCCAAATCCGGCCAAGAATTTGACGACGTAGACTACTCAGTGACTTGATATCACAGGAGATCAGGCCAATAGACCGAGCTAGTTGCAAATCTTGGTACGGAAATAAAAATTTTAACAGATCATTAGGTATGACATTTCTTATGTTATAAAAAGTGTCAAATGCTTTCGGAGTATTAAAAAGGTGAAATTATTTGTAAAATGTATGTATGCAACTTGTAATTTCTTCTTTGTATGTAATTTCTTTACCCACGGAGCACCAAGGAGTTCACAAGAACTCGTTCAAAAAATGTTCGTGCACTCACTTAAAGGCGGTAAAATGTAAATGTAAATTTAACGTCAAGCGCAGGCAATGCTTGCGCAATCACCCGAGCCAGAGGCTCATGATAAAGTGTTTGACAATAATCCACATTGAATTGGAATTTGGAAAAGTTGGCTTTTTGGAAAAGAGAAAAACCGGAGTACCCGGAGAAAAACCTCTCGGAACAGAGAAGAGAACCAACAACATATGACGCCGGGTCCGGGAATCGAACCCCGGACACATTGGCGGGAAGCGAGCGCTCTCACCACTGCGTCATCCCTGCTCCGTCAAGGATTGAACTGGAATTTGGAAATGCTGGTTTTTGAGGAGAGGGGAAAATTCGCAGTACCCAGAGAAAAACCTCTCGGAACAGAGTACAGTACCAACAACAAACTCAACCCACATATAAAGCCCGGTCCGGGAATCGAACCCGGGACACATTGGTGTAAGGCGAGCGCTCTCACCACTGTGGTATCCTAGTCCATTCCCCGAATTCTCCTTTCTTCCCGCCCCATATAGGGGCTGAACCCGGGCGGGCGAAAGAAGAGTCCAGGATAACTTGCATGCGCATGGTCAGAAAGAACCAATCAAAAATTACTAGGTCCCAACCACACCGCCCACGTCAATGTTTCGCGCAATGCGTTTTTGAGCTCGCGCTCTGAAAGAAAACATTTCTTTGACGATGATATTGTCGTAAAAAAACGTAAAAACGTAAAAAATCGAAACATGGTTTATCATCTGTACTCTTATCGGCATTACTCTTTTCCCAAACAATTTTTTTTGTATTGTTTCTGTATGTTAAGCGATTTGCAAAAGTCTGACGCGTACAAGTAGCTCATTTGCATAATGCAGTGCGTGCACTTTCAAGTCCGAGTCGGTGTTTTCCATTTTCAACAAATCTTAGCAAGGATTTCTTTCGTTATCTTTGATATTGTGATAAAAAAAAAAACAACTCGAATGTGGATTAGCGTGGCTCTAGTGAAATTCCTCTGATTTGGGATTAATTAACATGTTTTTAATCAATTTGAAAGCAGAAATTGCTGCTTCTAAATTATTATTCAGAAAATCGCGCCACAAGCCGAATCTGCAAAGTACTTCCAAATATGGCTTTCCCCCAATTTGGGGGAGGGGGGGGTGGGGTGGGGGAATGGCGGCGTTCTGAGCATGCGCATGCAATTTATTCTGGACTCTTCTTTCGCCCGGGTTCAGCTCCTATATGGGGCGGGAAGAAAGGAGAGTTCAGAGACTGGACTGCAGGGTGTTTCAAAAGTTCGTGGACACTTTTTTACACAAATAAATGATTCTCCTAGGAATCCGATGTTAATGAAAGTTTTCCAGTTTTATGTTTATTGTTTCCTTTGGCATATACCTCCACACTGTTGAGGAACCGTCGGTGACATCGACGATCAGCAGTTTTTGTCTCTCGTAAAGACATGCGACTCATGGGCCATGCTCACACGTTCCTTTGCCGTCCTTCTGAGTAAACTCGGGGAATAAAACCGCTTTGTGGCATGTTTCTCCAGGCTTGCCGTAACCTTGATTTTAGTCCTCTCATCATCTTAGGGATGATTGTAAAATTGCTGCATGTCCTCTTAAATAGACCGCTTTTTAGGGTTCATTATTGCAAATTATATCAAGACGTTGAAAATCTAGTTGCTGCTGAAAACAGACAAAAGTGGCGGGAAAGTACAGAAACACACACGACACAGATTCCACCATTTGGCAGGAAAATACTTATTTCAAGGAGATTTTTTTATCTGACTCATAGAACAGTTCTGAAAATTGATAAATAATAAAATTTGTTTATGTCTGTAAGAAATGGAGATAAATACAAAAAATCTGGATGAACTATAGACTTCTTAAAATGTTCACGACCTTTTGAAACACCCTGTATGTGGTATCCCTGCACAACTGGCCTTGCTCTCCATTGAGGCCAATATTACCGCTTTAGGCTTCATGTACAGCCACTGAAATCTATAGTTTATGCACAGCGCCGTTGCTTTGGGAACCACACCCCATTTCAGCTCCAGTAGGTACCTTTTTTACGATCTTCTTCCCACGCGATCCTCTCCACTTCACTGTGGGGAAAACTGCATTGGTCACCTGCAGGACAACGTTTTCGAACGCTGCAGTGACTACATAGGCGAAAGGCACCATACACATTCTTTGGCCGTGGTCGAATTCCATCACTTTGCCTTTCCGACTTCGCAGCTGCCTTTGAGACACTAAGTTCCACTGTCACTTCGAAAACGTCGTCAAGCTAAGGTAAAAAGAAACATAGAAGTTGAAAGTTTTCTTTAAGGCTTTTTTACACGACAAAATAATTGAATTAACGAAAGCGTTTAAATTGTGTCTTGCGTGTTAAACTTAGATGAAACATTTCCTCGGTGTACAGATCGCCACTGCAACCATCGGGCCACAAAGAACTGGTCGCAAGAAAGAGAAAATCTGAGGTTTTCCTTAACCCAATAAAAAAAATACTGTCGTAATTACAACGTGGTTGCATGTCACAATAGTTAACCTTGTTTGAGGAACTCGGCTCAAGGCGCCCTCCTGTTGTCTTCACCTCTTTCCCCTCCTGTGTTTTCATTTGCCCTCCTTTTTCCATCTTCTCCAAGTGATCATTCCACGCTTCGAGTTCTTTCTCCCCATGCGCAAAGGTACATGCTCTCTGTAGTTTGCACGTTCCATTTGCCCATCTACAGCCAGGAAAAAAAATCACGAAATTTAAAAATTTTTAAATTCTAACAGCAGCGATAAAGTGCAGTTAGGGAATTACTGGAGAGTGTTGGTGATTCAAATATCGCCCTGATGTTACAATGTCGAGATATTCAAGAAAATGGCACATTTTCCGCCTGCCTGTTGCCTTTTCTTCAGCTTGACTATATGGGAAGATCATTTCACCTCAAGATAGTTATAATATTAACGTTGTAATTATAAAACACAATACCTACTTAGGACACATTTTGTACTTTCCGCCTTTCTTGGGAATATGCCAGGGTGCTCGACATTGACCTCGAAAGGCATGACGCCATTCTTTCAGTCTTTTTGCTTCCTCCTTCTTAGCACTCAGTTTTCTACTATTCTCTGAAATACAATGAATAGTGTATAATATTGAAAACGACGAGAAACGTCCAGATCTTGGATTACGAGGACGTAATGAACATGCGAGAGCTGCCTTGAAACTAAGAGACATTTCACTATTTTTATCGATTTCTTATATCATCGCGTTCTTATAGCCCACGTTGGAAAATTTGCTTAGATATGATCATGACATCTGTCATGATTCATAGTCTTTGATTTGAAGCTTACAAATTGGTTTACTTTATTTTTCTTTTTTTCTTCCTGCATAACTCGCCTCGACTAGCTTACGCTATATGCGAGTTGTACATGTTCTCAGTTTTAATTGTTAATTATTAATAAAGTTTACTTATTGTTTTTATTGTTGTTGTCGTTTGATCATACCCTGAAACCCCAATCCCTCGTCATTTTTTTCTTTATTCCGTAGGACATGTATCCCTGATTTTAAGTACTGTCATTTTAGATACAATGTAGAAGTTCGATCACGATAATTATAAAGACGAAAATGGTATCAGGGTTGCACCTGGCTTCATGGCTTCCACTGAAGAAAATATCAATATGACCGCTCAAATGAAAAGTATAAAATTTACGATTTTCAACACTTTACAAATGTTTCTTTAATATAACGGAAAGTCCTTACCAAAAAACAGTCGCTATATATGAAAGGTGAAATTGATCAATTATGACACAAGCGTGAGGACAAAAAAAAATATCTTGAGTCCTCGACCAGGAATCGAATCCATGACCTCCCCGAAACACTGAGCTACGAGAACCTGGAGAGAGCAAGGTCCATTTAACTGAGTTCTGCTGTCCTGCTAGCATCAGCACTATCCAAATCATCGTGAGGTTCTGCATGTATTCCAAATCTGTTTCCTTGAAAACAACGCCTTAATTGTTAATTGGCCTCGTGACACCCTTACGTAATATACCTTTTATCCTGTCTTCTTCCCAAGCTACTCGTTCTGCTTCATTGTGAGCATAGACGCAAAGTTTCCCTTGCCAGCAAAGCTCCGGACACCATCCATGGTACATGCAGAGGCGATACGGACCTTGAACACCAGGAGGTCTTCGACGGATTCCCCAAACTTGTTTATTGGAAGACTTCATGGCTGCTTTCTTCATTTGATGAGCTGAAGATTCAGGTTGATCACTGACCAATGCCCTGATCGCTGTCGTCAAACGTGGGCATCCTGGGGCGGTAGTTTTGTTCTGTATTCCAAATCTCCTGGACAGGTACTAATGCTGCAAACACTGCTCGCGTCTGAGTCGTCATTTAACCCTTAATCAAATGACACAAGAGTTAAAATTTAGAACGAACTACTTCTGTAGGCTTTAATTTCTGTCTACCTTCCCTTGCAGTCCTTAAAGCTCTGGTTTTCCTCTTGTCCTTCGTTTTCTTGATCGCTCTGGAAAAGAAGGGCCTAAAATAGAATTAAAATGAAATTAAACCAAGTTAAAATTGCCCTTATTAATTAAAAAAAAAATCCATTTAGATTCAACACCACTTCCCTGCTAAGCATGGTACAAAGGTTTTATATCTACTGTCATCCACATACAACTACTTAAGCTTAGGCGGTCCACACAATAAGGAATCTAACAAACGTTCGTCAGGTAAAGCTGTAGGTGAAGCCATGGATGGCGATATGTCTTCTGTTGCCGCTACTCCTAAAGCCGTATAATAAACAGTTTTGGTTATTGCTCACTATAAATTACCGGGGAAGCCATAAAACGATGATGATTATTTTTTTTTTTTTTTGCCAGATGAAGCCTTCTACTAGCCAAGCTTGGATCAGTATCTCGAGGTAAAGTTTGTGATCGCTGTCTCTGCTCTGGCTACATGTGTCTCAGATGTGGAAAAAAATGTCGAGGGTGTCGCAGGACTATATAAAACTTGAATCAATGCTAATCCCATAATTTAGACTTCGTACCTAGTCCTTCACGGCTTGAAATCAGGAAATAATGGAACGAAACGTGTGGTAACAGGACTCGGCTAGCTAACTAATATTCTTTTAACTGATGTGGAAGTACATATGAAATGATTCATATATTTGAACTGCGGTTGTAGATCAAATTAAAGTGAAGAATGATCATCGCAGTAAATTTCCCAATTTAAGCAACTGGAAAGGGAAAGCCTGAAAAAAATTGAACCTCCCGTGACCTCCGCGATACCGGTGCCATGCTCTACCAACTGAGCCACACCTTGGGAGCGAGGTCAATTTATTGAGTTCATATATCCCGTGAGGAGTTGAAGTGATGCGAAGTACATATGAATCCCGAATCTTGATTTTTTTCAGGCTTCTTCTTTCCACTGAGTTGATTAAATTGGGAAGTTTACTGCGATGATAATTCTTCACTTTGATTCTTTTAAGTGTTAACAAGCATTGAAACAGACCTTTACCCTTGGCTTTTTCACAAGTTCCATGCTGCTCTTCTCTCGCCTGGGCATGAACTTTCAGCCTGTATTTAAAATAAATAGTACGTTTCCAGACAGTCACAATTCCGTATCATCGTCTCATTTGTTCCTTTACAATGTAATCCAACGTGGATGCGAGGCAAATTCGGGCTAAAAACTACAAAATAACTTGAAATTGCATTCTGTATGTTATTGTATTTTATGTTATTGTAATGCAAATGAGTTATTGTAATGCAAATGAGTTAAGTTAACCGTGAAAACGGCTATTAGCTGGAAATAGTATAAATCTCATTTAAAAGCGCATAAGATTGTTTGGAGGACTTGAACCAAAAATAAATACCCTATACCTCATTAAAACTAGAACACGGCACTAATATATATACGACCTCAGCTAACCAAAAATGGCTTTCATTCACCGGCAATTGACATTTTAGAAGGGCTACAAATTTGCCATTGTCGATGCGCAAAAGATAGTATTTTTGTGAACAAAAACACCTAACGCCAAGCCAAAGTGAAAAACAAAGCCTATTTTCAGATCAAAATGGCCAAAATCTATGCCAATTTTCTGACCAAAATAACTCATATGAAAACGTTGGTGATAGTTAAAAAGGTGGCTTAAATTTTCTTCAAACACTTTTTACTCCTAATCCACTCCAGTCTTTTAATACCGCAGGATGGCAGATATGTCGCGCATTGCAGGTTAATGAGATGCATGCTCTTTATGATAAGCATCACAAAGTGTCCTCTTTCCTAAGAACTCACTGAAACACACAAATTAACAAATTATGTCATATATGAAGTAATATTGAAAATGACACTTTGTGATGCTTATTTCTTATTTCTAGACATAAGTGCGGGATGGAAAAGACCACCAATTTGCCTCTATACTTTGACTACTTCTCTGTGGTATCTCTTTTGCTGTAGAATAATAAGAATTTTGGATAGCGCCGGCACATTGGGGTTTGCCTTGGTCCATGTTTTAATGAGGTATAGGGTATTTATTTTTGGTTCAAGTCTCCAAACATCTTATGCGCTTTTAAATGAGATTTATACTATTTCCAGCTAATAGCCGTTTTCACGGTTAACTTAACTCATTTGCATTACAATAACTCATTTGCATTACAATAACATAAAATACAATAACATACAGAATGCAATTTCAAGTTATTTTGTAGTTTTAGCCCGAATTTGCCTCGCATCCACGTTGGATTACATTGTAAAGGAACAAATGAGACGATGATACGGAATTGTGACTGTCTGGAAACGTACTATTTATTTTAAATACAGGCTGAAGTTCATGCCCAGGCGAGAGAAGAGCAGCATGGAACTTGTGAAAAAGCCAAGGGTAAAGGTCTGTTTCAATGCTTGTTAACACTTAAAAGAATCAAAGTGAAGAATTATCATCGCAGTAAACTTCCCAATTTAATCAACTCAGTGGAAAGAAGAAGCCTGAAAAAAAATCAAGATTCGGGATTCATATGTACTTCGCATCACTTCACTCCTCACGGGATATATGAACTCAATAAATTGACCTCGCTCCCAAGGTGTGGCTCAGTTGGTAGAGCATGGCACCGGTATCGCGGAGGTCACGGGAGGTTCAATTTTTTTCAGGCTTTCCCTTTCCAGTTGCTTAAATTGGGAAATTTACTGCGATGATCATTCTTCACTTTAATTTGATCTACAACCGCAGTTCAAATTATATGAATCATTTCATATGTACTTCCAACATCAGTTAAAAAGAATATTAGGTTAGCTAGCGCGAGTCCTGTTACCACACGTTCGGTTCCATTATTTCCTGATTTCAAGCCGTGAAGGACTAGGTAACGAAGTCTAAGATTATGGGATTAGCATTGATTCAAGTTTATATAGTCCTGGACAACCCTCACAATTTTTTGTACCACATCTGAGACACATGTAGCCAGAGCAGAGACAGCGATCACAAACTTTTACCTCGAGATACTGATACCCAAGCTTGGCTAGTAGGAAGGCTTCATCTGGCAAAAAAAAAAAAAAATAATCATCATCGTTTATGGGCTTCCCCCGGTAATTTTATAGTGAGCAATACCCAAACTGTTTATTATGTACGGCTTTAGGAGTTAGCGGCAAACAGAAGACATATCGCCATCCCATGGCTTCACCTACGAGCTTTACCTGACGAACGTTTGTTAGGATTCCTTATTGTGTGACCCGCCTAAGCTTAAGTAGTGTGTATTGTGGAGTGGACAGTAGATTATAAAACCTTTGTACCAATGCTTAGCAGGGAAGTGGTGTTGAATCTAAATGGTTTTTTTTTTAAATTAATATAGGGCAATTTTTAACTTGGTTTAATTTCATTTTTAATTCTATTTTAGGCCCCTTCTTTTCCAGAGCGATCAAGAAAACGAAGGACAAGAGGAAAACACAGAGCTTTAAGGACTGCAAAGGGAAGGTAGACAGAAATTAAAGCCTACAGAAAGTAGTTCGTTCTAAATTTTAAACTCTATTGTGTCATTCTGAATTAAGGGTTAAATGACGACTCAGACGCGAGCAGTGTTTGCAGCATTAGTACCTGTCCAGGAGATTTGGAATACAGAACAAACTACCCGCCCCAGGATGCCCACGTTTGACGACAGCGATCAGGGCATTGGTCAGTGATCAACCTGAATCTTCAGCTCATCAATGAAGAAGCACCATGAAGTCTTCCAATAAACAAGTTTGGGAATCCGTCGAAAGACCTCCTGTGTGTTCAAGGTCCGTATCGCCTCTGCATGTACCATGGATGGTGTCCGGAGCTTTGCTGGCAAGGGAAACTTTTGCGTCTATGCTCACAATGAAGCAGAGCACGAGTAGCTTGGGAAGAAGACAGGATAAAAGGTATATTACGTAAGGTGTCACAGGCCATTACACACTTAAGGCGTTGTTTCAAGGAAACAGATTTGGAATACATGTGCAGAACCTCACGATGATTTGGATAGTGCTGATGCTAGACAGGACAGCAGAACTCAGTTAAATGACCTTGCTCTCTCCAGGTCTCGTAGCTCAGTGTTCGGAGGTCATGGATTCGATTCCCGTGGTCGAGGACTCATGATATTTTTTTTTGTCCTCACGCTTGTGTCATATTGATCAATTCACCTTTCATATATAGCGACTGTTTTTTGGTAAGGACTTTCCGTTATATTAAAGAAACATTTGTAAATGTTGAAAATCGTAAATTTTATACTTTTCATTGAGATCGGTCATATTGATATTTTCTTCAGTGGAAGCCATGAAGCCAGGTGCAACCCTGATACGATTGTTCGTCTTTATAATTATCGTGATCGAACTCTACATTGTATCTAAAATGACAGTACTTAAAGATCAGGGATACATGTCCTACGGAATAAAGAAAAAAATGACGAGGGATTGGGTTTCAGGGTATGATCAACGACAACAACAATAAAACAATAAGTAAACTTTATTAATAATTAACAATTAAAACTGAGAACATGTACACACTCGCATATAGCGTAAGCTAGTCGAGGCGAGTTTATGCAGGAAGAAAAAAAGAAAAATAAAGTAAACCAATTTGTAAGCTTCAATAAAAGACTATGAATCATGACAGATGTCATGATCATATCTAAGCAAATTTTCCAACGTGGGCATAAGAACGCGATGATATAAGAAATCGATAAAATAGGAAATGTCTCTTAGTTCAAGGCAGCTCTCGCATGTTCATTACGTCCTCGTAATCCAAGATCTGGACGTTTCTCGTCGTTTTCAATATTATACACTATTCATTGTATTTCAGAGAATAGTAGAAAACTGAGTGCTAACGAAGGAGGAAGCAAAAAGACTGAAAGAATGGCGTCATGCCTTTCGAGGTCAATGTCGAGCACCCTGGCATATTCCCAAGAAAGGCGGAAAGTACAAAATGTGTCCTAAGTAGGTATTGTGTTTTATATTACAACGTTAATATTATAACTATCTTGAGGTGAAATGATCTTCCCATATAGTCAAGCTGAAGAAAAGGCAACAGGCAGGCGGAAAATGTGCCATTTTCTTGAATATCTCGACATTGTAACATCAGGGCGATATTTGAATCACCAACACTCTCCAGTAATTCCCTAACTGCACTTTATCGCTGCTGTTAGAATTTAAAAATTTTTAAATTTCGTGATTTTTTTTCCTGGCTGTAGATGGGCAAATGGAACGTGCAAACTACAGAGAGCATGTACCTTTGCGCATGGGGAGAAAGAACTCGAAGCGTGGAATGATCACTTGGAGAAGATGGAAAAAGGAGGGCAAATGAAAACACAGGAGGGGAAAGAGGTGAAGACAACAGGAGGGCGCCTTGAGCCGAGTTCCTCAAACAAGGTTAACTATTGTGACATGCAACCACGTTGTAATTACGACAGTATTTTTTTTATTGGGTTAAGGAAAACCTCAGATTTTCTCTTTCTTGCGACCAGTTCTTTGTGGCCCGATGGTTGCAGTGGCGATCTGTACACCGAGGAAATGTTTCATCTAAGTTTAACACGCAAGACACAATTTAAACGCTTTCGTTAATTCAATTATTTTGTCGTGTAAAAAAGCCTTAAGAAAACTTTCAACTTCTATGTTTTCTTTTACCTTAGCTTGACGACGTTTTCGAAGTGACAGTGGAACTTAGTGTCTCAAAGGCAGCTGCGAAGTCGGAAAGGCAAAGTGATGGAATTCGACCACGGCCAAAGAATGTGTATGGTGCCTTTCGCCTATGTAGTCACTGCAGCGTTCGAAAACGTTGTCCTGCAGGTGACCAATGCAGTTTTCCCCACAGTGAAGTGGAGAGGATCGCGTGGGAAGAAGATCGTAAAAAAGGTACCTACTGGAGCTGAAATGGGGTGTGGTTCCCAAAGCAACGGCGCTGTGCATAAACTATAGATTTCAGTGGCTGTACATGAAGCCTAAAGCGGTAATATTGGCCTCAATGGAGAGCAAGGCCAGTTGTGCAGGGATACCACATACAGGGTGTTTCAAAAGGTCGTGAACATTTTAAGAAGTCTATAGTTCATCCAGATTTTTTGTATTTATCTCCATTTCTTACAGACATAAACAAATTTTATTATTTATCAATTTTCAGAACTGTTCTATGAGTCAGATAAAAAAATCTCCTTGAAATAAGTATTTTCCTGCCAAATGGTGGAATCTGTGTCGTGTGTGTTTCTGTACTTTCCCGCCACTTTTGTCTGTTTTCAGCAGCAACTAGATTTTCAACGTCTTGATATAATTTGCAATAATGAACCCTAAAAAGCGGTCTATTTAAGAGGACATGCAGCAATTTTACAATCATCCCTAAGATGATGAGAGGACTAAAATCAAGGTTACGGCAAGCCTGGAGAAACATGCCACAAAGCGGTTTTATTCCCCGAGTTTACTCAGAAGGACGGCAAAGGAACGTGTGAGCATGGCCCATGAGTCGCATGTCTTTACGAGAGACAAAAACTGCTGATCGTCGATGTCACCGACGGTTCCTCAACAGTGTGGAGGTATATGCCAAAGGAAACAATAAACATAAAACTGGAAAACTTTCATTAACATCGGATTCCTAGGAGAATCATTTATTTGTGTAAAAAAGTGTCCACGAACTTTTGAAACACCCCTGCAGGTCCAGTCTCTGAACTCTCCTTTCTTCCCGCCCCATATAGGAGCTGAACCCGGGCGAAAGAAGAGTCCAGAATAAATTGCATGCGCATGCTCAGACGCCGCCATTCCCCCACCCCACCCCCCCCTCCCCCAAATTGGGGGAAAGCCATATTGGAAGTACTTTGCAGATTCGGCTTGTGGCGCGATTTTCTGAATAATAATTTAGAAGCAGCAATTTCTGCTTTCAAATTGATTAAAAACATGTTAATTAATCCAAATCAGAGGAATTCACTAGAGCCACGCTAATCCACATTCGAGTTGTTTTTTTTTTATCACAATATCAAAGATAACGAAAGAAATCCTTGCTAAGATTTGTTGAAAATGGAAAACACCGACTCGGACTTGAAAGTGCACGCACTGCATTATGCAAATGAGCTACTTGTACGCGTCAGACTTTTGCAAATCGCTTAACATACAGAAACAATACAAAAAAAAATTGTTTGGGAAAAGAGTAATGCCGATAAGAGTACAGATGATAAACCATGTTTCGATTTTTTACGTTTTTACGTTTTTTTACGACAATATCATCGTCAAAGAAAATGTTTTCTTTCAGAGCGCGAGCTCAAAAACGCATTGCGCGAAACATTGACGTGGGCGGTGTGGTTGGGACCTAGTAATTTTTGATTGGTTCTTTCTGACCATGCGCATGCAAGTTATCCTGGACTCTTCTTTCGCCCGCCCGGGTTCAGCCCCTATATGGGGCGGGAAGAAAGGAGAATTCGGGGAATGGACTAGGATACCACAGTGGTGAGAGCGCTCGCCTTACACCAATGTGTCCCGGGTTCGATTCCCGGACCGGGCTTTATATGTGGGTTGAGTTTGTTGTTGGTACTGTACTCTGTTCCGAGAGGTTTTTCTCTGGGTACTGCGAATTTTCCCCTCTCCTCAAAAACCAGCATTTCCAAATTCCAGTTCAATCCTTGACGGAGCAGGGATGACGCAGTGGTGAGAGCGCTCGCTTCCCGCCAATGTGTCCGGGGTTCGATTCCCGGACCCGGCGTCATATGTTGTTGGTTCTCTTCTCTGTTCCGAGAGGTTTTTCTCCGGGTACTCCGGTTTTTCTCTTTTCCCAAAAAGCCAACTTTTCCAAATTCCAATTCAATGTGGATTATTGTCAAACACTTTATCATGAGCCTCTGGCTCGGGTGATTGCGCAAGCATTGCCTGCGCTTGACGTTAAATTTACATTTACATTTTACCGCCTTTAAGTGAGTGCACGAACATTTTTTGAACGAGTTCTTGTGAACTCCTTGGTGCTCCGTGGGTAAAGAAATTACATACAAAGAAGAAATTACAAGTTGCATACATACATTTTACAAATAATTTCACCTTTTTAATACTCCGAAAGCATTTGACACTTTTTATAACATAAGAAATGTCATACCTAATGATCTGTTAAAATTTTTATTTCCGTACCAAGATTTGCAACTAGCTCGGTCTATTGGCCTGATCTCCTGTGATATCAAGTCACTGAGTAGTCTACGTCGTCAAATTCTTGGCCGGATTTGGATACGTTTAACACCTAACCGTAACTTCTTCTCACGCCTTGGCAGCTTATCAGGTTTATCATTTGGATGGATGGGTCACTGATTCTTACCAAAATACATATAGGAAACAATATCACGGTTCGGGGCATATCACGGTTAGGCGCATGTGAATGAAATGATGTGCCCCACACACCCAACTCCATTATTTATGAATAATAAGATGCAGGTAGATAGCTCGAGAGGCCGCGCCAGAATAAGGCCAACATTCTGGTTTCTGTAATTACTGAGACAGATGTTGCTAATACGGAAAGGAAAATGTACTTTATGCATTGAGCTGGAACATACTAAAGGAATTCTAATTAGAAATCTGAGTCTCTATCGTTACGTTTTCACGACTGACCGTGAAATTTTCAAAGGCAAATCTCCTGCAGGAGTCATTTGCACGCTTCCGATTGTTTCAAAAGCAATGGTATTGAATGATTAACGTGGTAGCTAGCTTGCTCATGCGCCGAGCCAAGCTATGAAAAAACACCCTTTAAAAAACGGACCTCTTATCGTTACATGAAACTGCGAAGTTTTGATCATAGCTGCGCTGTGATGTATTAAAATTCACTGGTTATTAATATTCCCTCGCTCTTTTGTAAGTTGTAAACTTCTCCTTGCATGGTAGCTTGTTCGTTCGAGTAATGACTAAAGGAATCTGCAATGACATATATATAAACATGTGTCTTATTCCATTTGTTGTAAATGTTCTTCATCTTTAAGGTTCCTTTAAACCAGCCGCACCGAAAAACAGTTCTAAGAAACAGAAACTGAAAGGAACCGCTATGATGTCACTGAAAGAATGGCGCTACGCATTTAGGGGACCAACCGGCTGCCGAGCACCCTTACGGATTCCAAACAAAGGAAAAAAGTACAGAATGTGTCCTGAGTAAGCCAGATTTCTCAACCTCAGTATTTACAGTGAGAAATATATAATTTCAATAATTCGCTATGTTTTAGTGTAATTTGAGCGTTTTATGTTAAATCAGAAAGGAGTCGCCGTTACCGAGCGAGGGGCGAGAGACCAGGGCTCTCTGGTTTGGAATTCGTAAGTTACTATTTGGCTCAGATCCTTCCTCACCAGTTCGTCGCCTTTGCAGACTTTGATTTTCAAAGTACTGTAGAAAAAGCTTTATGTAGAGCCTAGATTTTCACGATACCCCTCTATACAGTTCGACCAAACTGGCGTTGTGTTTCCAATGATATTTGAGTGCACTGCCTTATATGTAGGTTGTCCATTACCAGCTATTTTTTTTTTCTTTACCTACACCAAGATGGACAAAGGGAAGTTGCAAACTCGGCAGAGTATGTACATTTGCACATGGGGAGACAGAACTCACAGCATGGAATAATCACTTGGAAAAAATGGACAGTGAACTGAAAACAAAGAAGGTGGAGCAGAAAGATGTCGATTCTGTAGAGGAAAGTGAAGTCAGTTCACTTGTAGAGGTTGAGCAGCTGACTCCTACATACAGGGTAATGACTATCACGATAAGTATAAATAGATGTAATATAAACGAATAAACAAGAAATAGGAGAGCTCGATGCAGAAACGTGCAGAGCAAAATACAAATATAAAAGAAGGAAAGTATTACTATAAGTTAACAGTTATAACTGTTAATTTCTTGTAGACAACTCTCAGTCTTATGATTGCCTAGAGCGTGACACCTGGGTAACTAGTAATACGTTCCTTCTGTTATATTTGTACAGATGTGCTATGTATAGGCAGAATAAGCAGTTTTATTCAAACAATGAACTCACAGTCGAAGTATCCAAAGGATGTAGTGCCACCACGTGAATTTATACATAAATACTGAGTGAGAACAGAGGGGTAAACTTTTACTGGTCCTACTCGTTTCGGCTGTTCAGCCTTCTTCAGATGAACGTTAAAAACTAAAAACTATTTACAATGTTTGCGCGTATCAGAGTAACTTAATTAAAAAATACAAAGTGGTTTAAATTACAAGCAAAATAACAATCATTAGTGTGAGTAAAACTAAGTGACAAACCTTACGGTAATAGGTCAAACGTAACACGTTTTCCGCGATAGGCCTCTGAGTGATTATAATTAAGGCTATAACAAAGTCCCAAAGTAGAGCCCTTAAACAACACTGTAATAAAATTCCCCGCTGAGGGGCCATGAACAGTACAGTTTAAATAAAAATAAATCCTCCAACGGAGCCCATGAACGCAAAAGGTAAATCACATAGCAATTAAACTGTTAACAGTACAGTTAAACTGATTTCATGAGTATATACTGTCCCAAATGGCACGTTAATATTCTCCTCTCATTCTTCATCAGGTCGAGGACCTAGTGTCCCTGCTTCCAGGGGTGACTGTGACGTGCGAGCCCAGAGATCTTGATGTCTTGTTGCAAGTGCCCCTGAACAGCGAAGAAGAAAATAGATATAGCTGGTCCCTGCAAATCTGCTATGAGGTAAGATTGAAAACAGCAGCGCCTTCTTGGAATTTCATGACGTGAACCATAAATTTTGATTTCTGTGAAGTCTGTTGAGTTTACTATGGTTAGACTCCGCTGATTCCAACTTAGCTGATTTGAACTCGGTAACTTCCTGCTATTTCAAACTGTTTACGTTGGCTTAAAATCAATCCCGTAAATTTAGAATTCCGATGTTAGGAAAGTCGAAAAATAAAGATCATCATGTCGTTAGACCGTCTTAGAACAGAGCTGGAAAACTACAATTTGGGCTTTTTATCGTACTTGAGTCTTTTACCGTAATGAACTTTAAACACAGTAATAAGTAGTTCTATGAATACGATTTCTTT
>JAHPZR010055437.1:0-12107 GCA_019787425.1 Platygyra sinensis | reverse complement strand
AGAAAATTCACGCGCGCATTCATTGGCTAAATTTGTTTATTGTCCATAATGCGGAACGACCAAAGATTTAAAATTCATGCGAACGCGTCCACCCACACCGCGTTGCGAAGAGCGCTGCAATTTGACAATTTAGTTATCGTAATAAACAGATCGCCTCAGTTTTTTTGTTGCGTGTATAAGTTCCCTGTTACAATTGATCATAGAATTTCGTCATGACATTGTCAAAGTAGGCTGCGGATCCGGAGACTACTTTGACGATGTTATGACGAAATTCGATTCATTGAAATTCAGTAACAGGAACAGAACGCATTAAAAAACTGACGATGCGATCTGTTTTAATAATACGATAACAAATTGTCAAATTGCCCGCTCTTCGCACGCTGACGCGTCGCATGAATTTTAAATTCATTTGTCTGGATCCGCATTATGGACAATAACAAATTAGCCAATGAGCGCGCGTGAATTTTCTGTAGTTATCGTAAAAATTATAATAACTGTGATAGATGTAACTGAGGAGTGACCAACGTTTAAACTGATAGCTCAAAAATGACGCATTTTTTAACTAATACATGATATACAAAATTCACCTTTGAGAAATCGTTGAAAATTTAACTGATGGCTGTGACACAACACTCCCTATTCAGACTCCATTCACTGATGTTTATTTTGGAGGAAATGTTGCGTGAATGACTGACATACCCCTTGCTTTATAATCTGTAGATTTTAGAAGCAACGTTAAAGTGGCACTATGACGAAAATCGCATGTACATGTTTATGTCAATTAATTGCCTGTGGAAGTGTCGAAAAGAGTTTAAAAATCGCAGAGTATTTGAAGTTTTTATTTATTTACAGCTAGTTTCCTAAATTAGCACAACGGTGCTTAACAAATTTAACATAATTAACAGAAAACGGTAGAGGTGTAGCGGGAAACACGAGACGAAGTCTAATCTACTTACAAAAAGAACCAGGTTAGAAAGCTGAGTACAACTTAAAAATGTTTACGATGTCTACGAAAACAATGAGTATTTGCCCACAAACAGTTTTATTAAGAGCTATAATTTAAGCCCCCTTTCGAAGTTCACAATAGAATTGAACCTGCGCAACTGAGGCAAGTGACAGATTCTTCCATAATCTTGTGGTACACGCACTAATTGCCCTGCCGTGACAATTGGTTTTTGTAAAAGACTTAAACAGCTTTGAACATAATAAAATTTACCTCGACTCAGTTAAAAGTCAGTTGTCTCACTTTCGAAATTTTTTCTCTTTCTCTGGGAGCACGTGGTCTCAATGGATCGACCGCGGCGAAATATTGAGGCCTAGAACTGTAAAAGCTCAATTAGCAGCCGCGTAGGAGACTGGGTTTTACCTGCACGCGCGGGTAATCAGGCAATATTTACCTACGTCATAAAAGAAATCTTTCAGACCGTCCTTTCAGAGAGAGAGAGAAATCTTATCGCTGAAGAGAAATTCGAATTGTTGGAAAAATGTATCGAGCAAAGACATCTATGCGAACCGCTGAAGTGCGAGGTAAGTTCACATACGTTCATATGGCGGTTGTATTTTCTATTATTGTTCAGAGGAATCTGTGCATCGAAAAAATAATTTTGATTGAGACAAACTTTAAGTCTGCCTAACACATGCCTGCGGCACTGAGGGATTGTGTGTATCTGTTTCATTAGTCTCTGAAGTGATTTTTGGAAGTTAAGGAGTAGTTAAATAATATTCTCTACTATCCATTGTTCTTTTTGTTTTTCTTGCGTGTGTGTTCCGCGCGTTGTTTTGATAATTTTTCTTACAGATTAAAAAGAACGTTTTTTTTTCTTTTAAAAGAAAAAGAAAGAAACTAAAAACAACAAAAAAGCGCAGAAGTATACTGCAAGCGACATAACAAGATCCATATAATTCCACATGAGATAAGAAACAGAATGAGTTTTGCTCAACTTGCTGGGTAACACCTGAGCGGCCATTATTTGTGTTTTGCTACGTGCGCGAACAACGCGCCATGGTAGCACTTACTCTTCGCGCGGTCTAGAGCCCAGACTTCCGCAGAATGCTCATACAGTGGTAGGCTCCCTACAGATGGCTCCCAGTTGCGTCCGCAAATGATCGGTGTCTCGTTCAAAATAAAAAAAATGCAAGTGTTCCGAATATTTTCGTTTCCTCAAAATGAAGACGAGAGGTTTCTCAGTTACACCTAAACTCGAACTGCGAGCGCCAGTTGGAACGTGAGAGGATTGAAAGCAGTACAGACTGCAAATAGTGAAGCCGCACTACACCTGTAAATTTCAGTTATAAAACCAGGAGCCATAATTAGGGCTCCTGATAAAACAAGAGTTAAAGCAGCCTTATAAAACTCAATACTCGTAAGCCGGCATCATAATCCAATGATGCGTCCTCGTAACATGAGCGCAGTCTTCTTCGTTTCAACAAAGAAATTGTTCCCTTGTTAGAAGGCCCACTGAAAAAGAACTTGATTTTGCCACGATCATGAGCCGAGCCCTTCGTCACATGACTGCACTTGATAATTGCTCATTCTTACATTTGAGTTCCTAAACTATGAATTAACACGAAAACTCTCTATGAACGTCTTTTAAGAACTGTCCCTTTTACACGCGATTACCTGCGTGTAACTTATTACAAATTCAAAATGTCTCTGAGCGCACGTTGTTCGCGCGTTGCGCCACTTCCGACACTTCTGTTAAGAAACTAAATAAAGGATAAACTGAACTTTGTTGTTTGCGACTTGTGTTAAAATTTGTAACGGCCATTTTGAATTTTAGATACGCGGTCCGCAAGCGCAAGCTTTGGCAAACGTAAATTTAGGAAGGCGGGAAAATTATCAAATTCTCAGAGCTGATCACTCACTGAGAATAATTATGTGGTAAAGGATTAAACCTCTGACTATTTATCGGCGTATTTTCTCCGCCAATTTTGGGGAACAGAGGTAAGATGAAATGGAAAACCACCAGAAAAATAGAACTAGCCGTTCGTGACGCGTGTAGTGCTCTAACATGGCGGACCAGTGGCAGATCTCAAGGCCCGGTTGCGCGGTGCACTATTGCGCACAAAATTGCACCGTGTGGCTTTGACTCATTCACAACGCACAACTATCCTTAAAAAACTCACCACTTCCCATTGCCTCAGAACAAACTGAAATGTACCAAAAAAGTCGCTGGTTCATTATAGAAGGGAGTTTTGTGGAATCTCTGCTTGTTTTAGTAGGCCTCAGTCCACTGCATCACACCTTTTTCCTCGGTTCAACGCCCACCCTGGTCAGGCTCTTCATGCGTCCAGCCGCCTGCATCGATTATTATTGATTATACAATAACAAAATCAATGCGCGCGCTCTGATTGGTCAATCAGCTATGGTTTATTGTGCCGGTAAACCCATGGAAAAATCGCGCGTCTTCTCATTTATTATATAAAAGCAATAGACCACAAGTTTCTATGGTTTATAGGCTGATAAACCACTTGAGATGTTGGTAGAACACTCGAAGAATTCGTAAATCACTCGCCTGCGGCTCGTGATTTACAAATTCTTCTCGTGTTCTATCAACATCCCGCGTGGTTTATCAGCCTATAAACCATAGAAACTTGTGGTCTATTGCTTAATTATAAACAAATAGTGAGTTGAAATCCTCATCGGCTATTAGAGTGCTCAATAGTTAGACTAGGGCAATAGACAATTACAGGTTAACACACTCAGTGAGTGAATTATCGGGATTTACCCGCATGAGTTCATTAACAATGAAACAAGAAGTTTCAATACCGCACGAGGCCGCCGAACAATAATAAGCAAATAATCCAGCACTTCGATTACATTATTATGATCATTATTGATTATATATGCATGACGAATGAACGGATACGATGGAATAAATTCTAAAAATGTTTGAAAGTTTCTTAACGAATTCCCATGCTTTGACTTTCAACAGGACCAATTATCTACAGAAACTGTTTTTAATTTAAAAGCCTTAGCTGTTTTGTAACGATCCTAGCCTACGTTACAAAAGAAACTAAGCACCGGGCTTCAGTTTCGTCTGTAGAGCAGGTTACCCAGTTCCCTGCTGAATTTCTGAACGGCCAATCGATCTCCTGCCTCAGTTAGCTGTCTAACCTGCAGAACAACCGTAATTTTTCTGCGTATTTTAGGCGAAGAGAAGCGAAAACGACGCGAAAGCGACGCGAGAGCGAGGGGAGGAGCGCGAAAAAATTAACGCCTGTACGCATATACTGAACGATTACTATTGTTCAAATTTAAAACTATATTTAAAAACTATAAAAATATATAAAAATTTCGGTACTCAGAGCACAAGTTAAAAATTCAAAAGTGGAATAGTTCGTTCGGATCCACAGAACTTCGTCAGCCACAATGCAAATTCGACTGTCAAGAAGGGTTATATAATAATCTCGAAGGAGCTAAGATGATGTCATAAATGCTGGCTAATTCGAAGCCATTGTCCCTGTTCAAAGAGGAGTTACGTAATCTTATCTCAATTGCCTCCCTTATTCGGCGTTTGAAGGTATTACTCTCCGTGGCGAGAACTTTTGTTTTGCAGGAATCTACTGAATGACCCGTGAGCTTGCAATGTTCAGAAACAGCTGACGAATTCCTAGAAAGATGTTCTTTTTCTCGTGTTTTCTAATAACCGAGAAGTTATTGCTGCCGCAGCGAGTGAGCCTGAAGCGAACGAGCGAGGCAGTTCTCTAATCAGCAGAAGATTACATTATAAGGGCTTGCAATCACTTTTTCTTACAAAACGCATGAATTGTGGTTATGCGTGAATGGAAGATTTAGGATGCGAAGTGTGACGAGGGTTACCGGTACACCGATTACAGATTATCAATAATCTAATAACATTAAACCACAAGCTGAAGAGACTGAGATTCGTTCTACCTTGTTTAGTTGTGTAAAACACTCACACAGTTCGTGTTAAGCTGATCGATATCAGCTTACTTTGTATAAATAGCTTAGTTGTGTCTCATTTTTTAAACGACTCCAAAATAAATAAATAAAAAATCAGCTACGAAGACAATGCAAAGACTACTGCACAATCACATCAAGAAAGTAAAAAAAAACAAGAGCGCGACTTGTGTGGTTTTGAAAACCATGCTACAAAAAAAGAACATACGCGCATTTAATGTCGCTCGCCCAAGACAACGGAACATTTATCAAATCACGTCACCTACAACATGTAATTTGCATACAGACAAGCAAAAAAACGTCGTCTGAACAGCTTTTCCATCTCAACTAATTTACTCTCGTTCGAACAGCTAATTCACATCGACTACTTTACTTGGCGGCGAGTTGGTTGGTGGCGAGATGGTTTCTTGGTGGCGAGATGGTTTCTTGGTGGCGTGTTGGTTGGTGGCGAGATGGTTTCTTGGTGGCGAAACTCCCTGGTGGCGAGATGACCGGATACCGTGACAAGGGATCAATACAATAAAGCACATACACATACGATTCACATCTACCTCCCTTTACCAGAAAATCAAAAGGATGGAAATCGAAAGATGTGAAAATTGTAGCAGCAGAAATCTCACTTATAAATTCTGTACCGGTACGCATTAAATGTCTCTGGAGTGTTGACATTTCCGAAGACGCGTCCGGCATCGTCGGATATCTGAAAATGCTAAAACTTAAGTTTAAATTCATGTTCGGATGAAAAGGAGTAGATCGTAGCATATATGAAATAGGTGTGTTCTACACTTTCCGTTTGTTTTAATTGTTCTACAAGTTTTAGTAACGATGTTTTCTCTTCATCTGATTTAAGAATTCGACCACGGAGGCGAGACTGCTAAGAAATGACATAGTTTTGAAAGTCAATAACATCTCCTGCACATCGTTTTTACACGTAAATCAGAGCAAAAATTATCATCGGAATCCACGCGACATCCTCGTGTGGCTCGTGGCACAATGCACTCTGGTTAAATACAATGCATTCTGGTAAAAAGTCATGAATTCAAGAATTCGTAATCCTTTTACATATTCTTTTAATTTTAAATACTGATTATGTTGCTGCTAGCGCTAGGGCTATTAAAACCCACGATCGCATAAGTAATAGTAATTGGACCGAGTGGAGTACAATTCAGGGAGTAATCGAGCGAGTAATTTCAAAATCGGACGAGCGCTAAGCGCGAGGCCGATTTGAAATTACGAGCACGATTAGTCCATGAATTGTACGACACCAGGTCCAATTACTAATTAATCGTATCTATAACAAATGTCGAGAAAAAAAAGTCTTCTAAGAACTTTTTTGAGCGAAAAACGTCTGTAGCGCTTTTCCTAAGTTTTGAAAACTGCAGAAAACATTGCTAAAGAAGCCATTGAAGCGTGCGTAATTGGCGTGAAAATCACGTGGGTATCCAATTACAGGTGTCCGATTACAAAAAGTTCAAATCGGACAGCTGTAATTGGACACCCACGTGATCGCGCGCCTATTACGTGACAAATAGGCGCACGGAGAACCAATCACGATCGAGAATTTTGTTATAGATACGATTAATGGAATAATAATAGGAAACCACGAAGTAAAAACGACCATGTATGCGGATGACACCACGGTTTTTCTTCGAGACACAGAATCTATTTCACACCAGTTTAAAACTGTTTCCGGCCTGGAAGTTAATGCCTGCAAAACTGAAGCGATGTGGCTTGGCCAGTGGAAAAACAGACGTGACACTCCGTTTAATATCAGTTGGGCCCGTTGACCCCATTTGTGCCTTAGGCGTTTTCTTTTCCTACGACGCAACTTAAGCCGTGCCAAGCTTAATTTCGACGAAAAACTGCGAAGTATGGAAAAGATTTTAAATATCTGGAAAAATAGAAAACTAACCTTAATCGGCAGAATAAACATCGTCAAAACTGTAGCCTTATCCAAATTGATTTGCAACAGCTCAAACCTCAGTTCACCTAATTACTTGTCTGGAGCGGTCAACAACATGATTTTTAATTTTATTTGGGAAAATAAGCCCCCCCAAAATTAAAAAAGCAACAATCATTGGTGAAAAATTAAAAGGCGGCTTAAAAATGATTGACTTTCAAACAATGGAAAACCGCGCTTAAAATTGCCTAGGTCAATAGAATACCTCAAAAATTGCCATCCTCTTGGAAAATTATCATCAAACACTTCTTCCGGCAATATGGCGGTTTCTCTTTCTTGCTGAAACTGCAGATATGACTTAAAGTTACTCATTTAAGTACTGTTCCCCCTTCCTATTTAAATTTACTTGTTTGTTTTAGGGGTTTTTGTTTAATTTCATTCTAAAAAAATTGACTTTCTGTTTATTTAGCAATAGAGCTCTCTACACTTTGTTTTTTGTTTTGATTGCAAGGGGGTCGGGCTATAGTGCAGAGGCAGGGGTTAAAATACTTTGTGTTTTGGGGGCTCTTTCTTCTGGTTTATTTTATTTGGTTGTGCTTTGTTGTGTGGAGCTGGGGGCAGTTGTATATTTTTATTATATAGAATTGCTTTTTAATTCAAAACAAAGTTTTTTCTGACGTTTGTGTGCCGATTGGGTACCTTTTAATTTATTGCGGCTCTTCATTAATGTAGGTTCTTAATATGAGTGATCTCCACTTTGGTGCCAATGTTTTAAATAGATCATATGTTTATTTATTAAAATGTTTGGTTATTCCAGATTATTTCGTTTTGCTTTGGTATATTGTCTTCTGAGATTATGGGTTTATTTTCCTGCCAGTATTTTAGTATCTCGTGATAGAAAGGGGGAACAGTACTTAAATGAAGTAACTTTAAGTCATATCTGCAGTTCAGCAAGAAAGAGAAACCGCCATATTGCCGGAAGAAGTGTTTGATGATAATTTTCCAAGAGGAGTGGCAATTTTGAGGTATTCTATTGACCTAGGCAATTTAAGCGCGGTTTCCATTGTTTGAAAGTCAATCATTTTAAGCCGCCTTTTAATTTTTCACCAATGATTGTTGCTTTTTTAATTTTGGGGGGGCTTATTTTCCCAAATAAAATTAAAAATCATGTTGTTGACCGCTCCAGACAAGTAATTAGGTGAACTGAGGTTTGAGCTGTTGCAAATCAATTTGGATAAGGCTACAGTTTTGACGATGTTTATTCTGCCGATTAAGGTTAGTTTTCTATTTTTCCAGATATTTAAAATCTTTTCCATACTTCGCAGTTTTTCGTCGAAATTAAGCTTGGCACGGCTTAAGTTGCGTCGTAGGAAAAGAAAACGCCTAAGGCACAAATGGGGTCAACGGGGCCAACTGATATTAAACGGAGTGTCACGTCTGTTTTTCCACTGGCCAAGCCACATCGCTTCAGTTTTGCAGGCATTAACTTCCAGGCCGGAAACAGTTTTAAACTGGTGTGAAATAGATTCTGTGTCTCGAAGAAAAACCGTGGTGTCATCCGCATACATGGTCGTTTTTACTTCGTGGTTTCCTATTATTATTCCATTAATCGTATCTATAACAAAATTCTCGATCGTGATTGGTTCTCCGTGCGCCTATTTGTCACGTAATAGGCGCGCGATCACGTGGGTGTCCAATTACAGCTGTCCGATTTGAACTTTTTGTAATCGGACACCTGTAATTGGATACCCACGTGATTTTCACGCCAATTACGCACGCTTCAATGGCTTCTTTAGCAATGTTTTCTGCAGTTTTCAAAACTTAGGAAAAGCGCTACAGACGTTTTTCGCTCAAAAAAGTTCTTAGAAGACTTTTTTTTCTCGACATTTGTTATAGATACGATTAATTAGTAATTGGACCTGGTGTCGTACAATTCATGGACTAATCGTGCTCGTAATTTCAAATCGGCCTCGCGCTTAGCGCTCGTCCGATTTTGAAATTACTCGCTCGATTACTCCCTGAATTGTACTCCACTCGGTCCAATTACTATTACTTATGCGATCGTGGGTTTTAATAGCCCTAGCGCTAGCAGCAACATAATCAGTATTTAAAATTAAAAGAATATGTAAAAGGATTACGAATTCTTGAATTCATGACTTTTTACCAGAATGCATTGTATTTAACCAGAGTGCATTGTGCCACGAGCCACACGAGGATGTCGCGTGGATTCCGATGATAATTTTTGCTCTGATTTACGTGTAAAAACGATGTGCAGGAGATGTTATTGACTTTCAAAACTATGTCATTTCTTAGCAGTCTCGCCTCCGTGGTCGAATTCTTAAATCAGATGAAGAGAAAACATCGTTACTAAAACTTGTAGAACAATTAAAACAAACGGAAAGTGTAGAACACACCTATTTCATATATGCTACGATCTACTCCTTTTCATCCGAACATGAATTTAAACTTAAGTTTTAGCATTTTCAGATATCCGACGATGCCGGACGCGTCTTCGGAAATGTCAACACTCCAGAGACATTTAATGCGTACCGGTACAGAATTTATAAGTGAGATTTCTGCTGCTACAATTTTCACATCTTTCGATTTCCATCCTTTTGATTTTCTGGTAAAGGGAGGTAGATGTGAATCGTATGTGTATGTGCTTTATTGTATTGATCCCTTGTCACGGTATCCGGTCATCTCGCCACCAGGAGTTTCGCCACCAAGAAACCATCTCGCCACCAACCAACACGCCACCAAGAAACCATCTCGCCACCAAGAAACCATCTCGCCACCAACCAACTCGCCGCCAAGTAAAGTAGTCGATGTGAATTAGCTGTTCGAACGAGAGTAAATTAGTTGAGATGGAAAAGCTGTTCAGACGACGTTTTTTTGCTTGTCTGTATGCAAATTACATGTTGTAGGTGACGTGATTTGATAAATGTTCCGTTGTCTTGGGCGAGCGACATTAAATGCGCGTATGTTCTTTTTTTGTAGCATGGTTTTCAAAACCACACAAGTCGCGCTCTTGTTTTTTTTTACTTTCTTGATGTGATTGTGCAGTAGTCTTTGCATTGTCTTCGTAGCTGATTTTTTATTTATTTATTTTGGAGTCGTTTAAAAAATGAGACACAACTAAGCTATTTATACAAAGTAAGCTGATATCGATCAGCTTAACACGAACTGTGTGAGTGTTTTACACAACTAAACAAGGTAGAACGAATCTCAGTCTCTTCAGCTTGTGGTTTAATGTTATTAGATTATTGATAATCTGTAATCGGTGTACCGGTAACCCTCGTCACACTTCGCATCCTAAATCTTCCATTCACGCATAACCACAATTCATGCGTTTTGTAAGAAAAAGTGATTGCAAGCCCTTATAATGTAATCTTCTGCTGATTAGAGAACTGCCTCGCTCGTTCGCTTCAGGCTCACTCGCTGCGGCAGCAATAACTTCTCGGTTATTAGAAAACACGAGAAAAAGAACATCTTTCTAGGAATTCGTCAGCTGTTTCTGAACATTGCAAGCTCACGGGTCATTCAGTAGATTCCTGCAAAACAAAAGTTCTCGCCACGGAGAGTAATACCTTCAAACGCCGAATAAGGGAGGCAATTGAGATAAGATTACGTAACTCCTCTTTGAACAGGGACAATGGCTTCGAATTAGCCAGCATTTATGACATCATCTTAGCTCCTTCGAGATTATTATATAACCCTTCTTGACAGTCGAATTTGCATTGTGGCTGACGAAGTTCTGTGGATCCGAACGAACTATTCCACTTTTGAATTTTTAACTTGTGCTCTGAGTACCGAAATTTTTATATATTTTTATAGTTTTAAATATAGTTTTAAATTTGAACAATAGTAATCGTTCAGTATATGCGTACAGGCGTTAATTTTTTCGCGCTCCTCCCCTCGCTCTCGCGTCGCTTTCGCGTCGTTTTCGCTTCTCTTCGCCTAAAATACGCAGAAAAATTACGGTTGTTCTGCAGGTTAGACAGCTAACTGAGGCAGGAGATCGATTGGCCGTTCAGAAATTCAGCAGGGAACTGGGTAACCTGCTCTACAGACGAAACTGAAGCCCGGTGCTTAGTTTCTTTTGTAACGTAGGCTAGGATCGTTACAAAACAGCTAAGGCTTTTAAATTAAAAACAGTTTCTGTAGATAATTGGTCCTGTTGAAAGTCAAAGCATGGGAATTCGTTTAAGAAACTTTCAAACATTTTTAGAATTTATTCCATCGTATCCGTTCATTCGTCATGCATATATAATCAATAATGATCATAATAATGTAATCGAAGTGCTGGATTATTTGCTTATTATTGTTCGGCGGCCTCGTGCGGTATTGAAACTTCTTGTTTCATTGTTAATGAACTCATGCGGGTAAATCCCGATAATTCACTCACTGAGTGTGTTAACCTGTAATTGTCTATTGCCCTAGTCTAACTATTGAGCACTCTAATAGCCGATGAGGATTTCAACTCACTATTTGTTTATAATTAAGCAATAGACCACAAGTTTCTATGGTTTATAGGCTGATAAACCACGCGGGATGTTGATAGAACACGAGAAGAATTTGTAAATCACGAGCCGCAGGCGAGTGATTTACGAATTCTTCGAGTGTTCTACCAACATCTCAAGTGGTTTATCAGCCTATAAACCATAGAAACTTGTGGTCTATTGCTTTTATATAATAAATGAGAAGACGCGCGATTTTTCCATGGGTTTACCGGCACAATAAACCATAGCTGATTGACCAATCAGAGCGCGCGCATTGATTTTGTTATTGTATAATCAATAATAATCGATGCAGGCGGCTGGACGCATGAAGAGCCTGACCAGGGTGGGCGTTGAACCGAGGAAAAAGGTGTGATGCAGTGGACTGAGGCCTACTAAAACAAGCAGAGATTCCACAAAACTCCCTTCTATAATGAACCAGCGACTTTTTTGGTACATTTCAGTTTGTTCTGAGGCAATGGGAAGTGGTGAGTTTTTAAGGATAGTTGTGCGTTGTGAATGAGTCAAAGCCACACGGTGCAATTTTGTGCGCAATAGTGCACCGCGCAACCGGGCCTTGAGATCTGCCACTGGTCCGCCATGTTAGAGCACTACACGCGTCACGAACGGCTAGTTCTATTTTTCTGGTGGTTTTCCATTTCATCTTACCTCTGTTCCCCAAAATTGGCGGAGAAAATACGCCGATAAATAGTCAGAGGTTTAATCCTTTACCACATAATTATTCTCAGTGAGTGATCAGCTCCGAGAATTTGATAATTTTCCCGCC
>JAHPZR010055436.1:0-13874 GCA_019787425.1 Platygyra sinensis | reverse complement strand
CAGAGGGACTGAAGCATATAGTTCAGGGCTCGAAATTAAAAAAATCGTTAGGTCGCCTTTTGGCGACTAACTGAAGAAATATAGTCGCCAGATGCAAATTTTAAGTCGCCAGTTTGTATAATCAAAATAATGTTCGGGTTCCGCTTGTTGAAAGGGTTTGATATTGTCTGGTATGGCTTGGGACACATACATACAATAAGTATTTTTTCGACTTATCCATTTCTTTTTAATAATGTAACACTTTTCATTTCGCGCGGCGGCGCCCAACTTGCATGTTTCGCCGAAAACAGAGATTTACCTGTATTTTAGCATAAAAAATGCTGGCTTCGTTTTCGCGGTAGAAATAAATGACTCCTCAGTTTTCGCGTACAATTTCTACAGTTTTAATAAATATATCGTTGTTGAGTTACGCTTTGTACAGAGAAACTAAAAAATGCTCGCAGAAACTTACGAAATAAACACAGCGTTTTCGTTCCCAACGCGGCTATTTTTATCCTGGAAAGAAATTTGATCGGGGCAGATTTCGATCATGTGCTAGGCAACCACTTCTGAGCCATGAGCGCACGTCACGCAATCAACAAAACAACGCTATGAATTGTAATTTTCGCCAAGCTTCATCTAAACACTTGGTTACCTTTGATTCTAAAGCTTACCTTTTCTTCTCAAAATTGCTATCGTTCAGCGGTCTTTTTGCAAAATTCTGTGGCTCCTGCTGCTCCTGTGTGGTTCCAGGGAGAGAAATGCTAATGGTGTCGCAGAAAATATTGCGAACAGGAGTCCGTAAAGTTTAGAGGGAACGTGACTTTTTTATGCGATTTGGCCCATTCTTTTACGACGAACACAAAGCAGTACGATGTTTATTTTAACTTTAATGCTTTATTGTACTTCTAAATCGTGCAAAAGGTCGCCAAACTGGCGACTAAACAAAAATTTTAGTCGCCAAGGAGAAAAAGTTAGTCGCATTGGCGACCATATTGGTCGCAATTTCGAGCCCTGTAGTTTTAGCAGCTGAATTGGTTTCTACCTTTGCTTAAGATACATGTAGCACAACCGAAACTTGTATGGCCGTAATATTTAATCGTGTCCCTTTCTCCTCAGAAACCGAATTCAATCTATACAATGAAACTTTTTAAGGTGAGTAATGTGGTTTCAAATGGTAGTTAATCTAAGTGTAGGTAATCATACGGTTTCAAGTTCAATTTGGGATTAATTTGCATGAGTGAGTTTTTCAAAAGCTGCTGAAATTGCACGAGCCGCTTCGGCGAGTGCAATTTCAACTTTTTGAAAAACTCACAAGTGCAAATTAATTTCAAATTGAACGAGAAAAACCTATGATTACTTATTAATAATACAAACATGAAACAATTTGTGCGGAAAAAGTGCCGAAAGATGTTTCTTGAAGTCATTTTTTCGCATTCGAGTGTTTCTGTACAAAATTTTTGTCATTGCTTTACATGAGATAATTGGCTTACAAAATTTCTCATTGTCTTTCTGCAATATCATAATCCAGAATTAAGATGTGTAATTTGCACTGGTGTTACACTTTTTGCACTGGTATTATGCTTGAACTGCACTGCTCTCAGCCAATCAGAATCGAGTAATTTTTTCATGTGTATTATTATTCTAATTATTGAACCAAAGAAAAATGAGTATAATTTGTATTGTATATAGCTGGTGTTTTTCCTGTTCATGGTCACGTGACATGTAAGGATGAAACTGTTTACCGTCAAATGCCATGAGCAGGCAACATTGTGAAAACTTTGACATCAATCGGAAATCAGTTTACTGTTAACCCCGAAATGTTGACCGCTGTTGCACGTGATCAGAGCATGCAGTTGAAGGTGGTCTGATGTTGTCACTGGAATCTCAGCTCCTTTTTCAAAATTTGCTTTTGTTTTGTTTTGCTATATGACAATAATCATTTAATGACTGGTCCCTTGAGGAACAATGGAAACATTGATATTCTGGGGAAGCAAAATTCACTGTTCCCCTTGAGACGAGTCATTAAGTGTTAATTGTTGAATTTGAAATCTAATGCCTGTCCAGAGTGATGAGAATTATCACAGATGTATCAGACAACTTGTTACTTAGCTATTTATGCATGGGAAGCTTTTGGCTGGTATAAGAAAAAGCTGACAACTTAAGGACTTGTTTTTTATTAGGGAGCTGTGTACATTGGAAGCAATTCTAGTGTTGTCAAGCTGCCAGTGGAGCATTGTAGTCAGTACCAAAGTTGCAGGTAAACCTCAGGAACTTTAATAACTATTGATGTATATTGTTTGATTATGATTGAAATTTGTGACATTTGTAATCCCAATTAACCATGAACTGGTGACTTTATTAATGACATCAACATCTCTTGAATGTATAAATGAACAGTTTAATGCCTCTCCATCTGATGAATCGCTTACTTACTTGTGACTAAAACATAGTGTTGGGATGTTTTCTTGTTTAGAGATTGTGTGTCTGTTTTGGATCCTTACTGTGGATGGAGTAACAACAAGTGCACAACATTTGACAGCAGGATAGGAAGGTATTAAAATCAACACTTCTAATAACTTTATTTCCGTGAGCTTTTTGTTTACTCTTATCGTGTTTTATATTTTCCTTTTTCCTTTTATCAGTAGCTGGGCTCAAGACATTGTTCATGGTAACTTTTCTAAAGTTTGTCCACAAGGTAAGCGTGTCTTAGCAATCACTGCTGTTTCTGGGAAGTTTCCTTATCTAATGGCGTTAAGTAACATTCCTCTGGGTTTGCCATCCTTGTGGTTATTGGTGGTAAAGTAATGGGCCAATCAATTAAAAGAATATGATTTTTAGCTTTTGTTGCTGATTTTATCGTACGAATACGTCGTAAACGAGAGAAACAGTCATATCAAAATGACAAACAAAACAACTTGTACCCACATTTATATGTGTAATACCTACAGTGTATACCCATGTGTATATTGTTATTCCGTGATAACGTGCGCTTATCTGTCTTAGCTGTTATCGGCCTTTTAACGTAACACAAAATTAGTGGAAGATAATGCAAAGGGAATTAAACAGCTGATCACTAACGAATGCTCGTCAAGAGATCAATAGTGTGAAATAAAGAATTGAATTGAATCAATAATAACTTATTGACTGCGTAACTATTGACAAATGCTCCATATTTTATTCTATTTTTGTTTAGAGCCTCCAACCTGCTTGTTGACAGTTACCCAGGAGCAAGTGGGTGGTGTCAGTAGTTTGACCTGCCTGGGTGATGGAATCCCACTTCCCAGAGTTACCAGCTGGAAAAAGGATTCCAAGCCTCTGCCTGTTGACTTGCAAATAAAGCCTGGGAAGACAGCTCATCAGGAACAATTAATCATCAACAACTTTGGAATGGAACATCTTGGTGTTTATGAGTGTTTTGTATTAAACAAACTGGGATCATCATCATGTACCATGAATATCAGAGGTAAATACTGCAAGTGCCATCTCGGTGAAGTGTAATTTCTAGACAAGCTATACATGAATCTTGAAAAAAGAAAGAAAAATGGAAGCAAACTAAGACTGCTTCCATTGAATTTGAAAGTGAATTAAGTAAACTTTCCGAGTGTCATCAAACTGGAAGAAGTAAAACTGACCTTCAAACAAGTAAGATAAAATAATGTTTCCTTACTAACCATGCTTTGGCAGTGATATTTGAGTATCTCTGATTTCTGCTATCTTTGACTGTTCCATTTTGTCATACAACTATCAAGGATTTTAATTTTACACTCTTGTTATTTTCTCTGACGTGCTATAAAAATCATGAAATTTAAGATGCCTCTGTGTTATTTTGTTCAGGTACATTACCTGTCATCACATATACTCTGGTGAAAATCAATGGCACATCGTTATTTGTGTGTAATGCCACTGGGCTGCCCAATCCACGTGTTACGGTCTACAAAGTTATCGGCGGTACTAAACATGTGATTCTGTCATACCAAACACCCATCAGTGACGACACCGGTCAAAGGTCATATTACTGTGTGGCACAAAATGACTTTGGCGTGTCATTTAGCAAACAGGTCGACATACAAGGTATTTTGTTAAATATAGTCATGGAATTAGTGAATTTTAGTAATAAGTGCGGGTGTTTGTATAATTTCAGACTGAAACAAAAAATGTACTTCTTGATTATCTAAAAATGTACGGTCTGAAGCAAATTTAAGAGATGAGTTTCTGTTGTGTTTTGACATGGATAAAAATAAGAAATAGTCAATCATGGTTTTACGGTGACAACAGCAAGTCTGTTCTTCGAATTGTAGAGCGTTATGGTTGGATTGAAGGCATTCTTTCTTGCCACTGGTATTCTCGCAGCTCTATGTGTTACAGAATGCTACGGGTACTTTCACTGGAAACTAACAAAAACATAATTCTAACAGATAAACAAGTCAAGGCTGAACTGAGACTTACAAAGGAAAAATGGAGTCCTAAGCTCTACGACAAGACATCAGACGAATATGAAGCTTTGGCAGCGCAAGTTAAAAGCTCTGTATGTATTTCAGAATTGGTGATTAGGTAAATTTGTGACATGGCGTATAGTAAGTGGTAAGTGGTAAGAGGTAAATTTGTGACATGGCGTGAAGTAAGTGTAAATTTTCTAGCAATGATGTGAAACAAGGAAACGAAAAAACTGACAAATTTAATTTAGCCCAGTAGTAATTTAAAGAGATGGCGTTTACCTGTAAAGTAAAGAGATTGTTTAAGCCTTTTCCTTTTTTTATTTGCTTTGTTGATTGGATTTTTCAAGGGCACGTCATGGTGTAATACTGGGTAGATATCGCGGTGAGAGTTGGAGATAACCTTTAAGATAGCGATGTTCAAATGCATTTTCGGTTGCAGGTTTGGTGTACTCTTGGAAAGCTCCGGCCTTAAAAATGACGTAAATTAATCTTATAATCTTGAACAAGCCCGTTTATTGCAAGAAGCAGAGGTTTAAATAAAAGAATGATCATAAAAAAATAAATCAAGCAATATAGGAGTGGGGGTAAGGTCTGCACTCTCGCTTGAGTTCGTGATTTATATATTCATTCATTTATTTGTGTTTATTTGTCTCGTGTGGTTTAATTGCTATAGGTACAGGAAATCTATTCTAAAAAATCCCGCTTTTGTGAGGGTCGAGGATATTTCGTTTAGGTAAGATTGTTTTGTTAACGCCGGCCCGGTTGGCCCTTGCAACGTGCGGACTGGGTCGAGTTTTTTTTAGAGGGGGGCTGGAGCCTTGAGGTGCGCAGTTTCGTGGGATTTTAATCTCGTTTTGTTAGAAAGTTGCGGCATTCTATGACTAAAGTTACTGTGTGTTCAGGTCAAGTGTGGTTTTCTTTTTCTTTGTCTTTATACACAACTGTAGGTTTCTACTTGTTTCTGTTTTTTTCGTTAGCACTGTTATTGAGATCGCTGTTCGATCCCTGCCATAGTGGTAGTGTACAGTATGTTAGTCGGAGTAGATAACGATACCCTAAAACCTCGAGGGGTCACACTTCTCACGGAGTTTGTTGATCTTGAATGGGTGTGGTGGCGCGAGTAGCTAACTTGCCCAATATACATGTAATCATGATTCCTGTTCGGACACGTTGTGGAGGCACATTCCGCGCGTTTCTCTTGATGTTAAGTAAGGATTTCTGCGTGAAGAGTCCAGGGAGTGTTGGAAATGGAATGCATTACTAGATGTGGTGGAAACAAAGCTCAGAAATGGAAGGGTTCCCGTGATAGTCCAGAAATCCAACTCAATCGAACCCAATCGATTGAGTTTGGCAATCGAACAAAATCGAACACCGAGCTGTGTGGGTTCGATTCCCGAACCAATCGAGCTCAATGGAACAAATCGAACCTAACCGAGCTAAATGAGATTGTATTTAACTGGGTTCGGCAGCCGAACTCAATCGAACACAATCCAATGGATTGCGTCCAACTGTTCGGTAATAACTTCTCTTGAACAAATATTATGCGAATATGTGGTCTCGATAACAGGAAAATATGATTTATACTAAAGTAACTCGACCCTCAAAAACTTGTAATGTTGATTTTCAACACCAGTTTTACAAAAGGTAAGAGTTCAGAAATAAAAAACGTTCGATTGTCCGATTATTTTTGTGTAAGTTCGATTTGGTTCGATTGCCGTACTCGATCGAACTCAATCCGTGGACTGAGCTTGATTTAGTTCGATTTAGTCCAATTGTATTACAGCTGGATTGGGTTCGATTGACTCTGCCGGGAAGGGTTGTGGGAGGGTTCAAATCCGCTGTGACACTGTTGTTAACGAATGAGAGGATTTTTAAAGGACACGCTACAGAGTTTAATTAGCTTATGACATGTTCTCGTAATTGTCGTGATACTTACTGAAGCCAGTTTTTGTAACAACTGTTATGCATTCACAGTGAAGGAAGTGTAGTATGTAAAATGACACTGAATTTTGCGGCTGCACCTGTGACCAAGACCGATGAACTGTTGAAGGATTTACAAGAAAAAGTGTCTTCCGGTAAAGTGGGAGCTTTCAGCGTGGATTCAGCTCATATTCTCAATTTGGAGCCTGAAGTCGGTAAGATCATTACACAGTCGTGGTGAATATATCTTCAGCGTTGATATCTTGACAGTTTATAATTTGTCATTGCCATTCTGTTATTCTGAGTGATACGTACTTGATGGCATACAACAATATATGAAGTTCCTCCTCATATATTCACTGGATAATCAGACGAACGGATACCAGAATGTCAGATACTAAGAAATTTCGGCTAATGTCCGCATGTTGACATTGGGCTTTTAAAGGAATAAATAGGATCACAACCCGGTCCAGTGAGGTAAATCATCCATACTCACATGTTAAAGATATCTCTCATTGATTTAACTATCTTTCAAATGAATTTGAACAAAACTTAGAAGTCCACAGCCTACTGTTCAAATAGTTTTTCTCCGACATTTGTTGCATTTAAGATGATCAGCCCCCTGCTAGTTAATAGCGTGTCCATCATAAACCATTGGAGAACCAGGCATATCGCCAATTCTGTTTAAACTTGACACTAATAACTTAAGCGGGCCCGTTTACACAGGCCTTAAGTTGCAACTCCGAAATCGGACGTGTAAACCAGGTGCGATTTTTCAGTGCGATTTGTCGCCGCGATATCGCAGGGGTTTCGAACTTGTTCGAAATTTGTGGCAACTTAAGCGCGACAAAAATCGCCTGTGTAAACGGGCCTTTAGACAGAATAACCAGAATAACACTTCAATCTAATGTTATGTGATCTCCTGACATTTTAAAATTTTCCCAACGTTTGTGCAAAACCTGTGTTGAGCAAACTCTTGCCTGGTTCTCTCATGGACGCACTCTTAACGTTAGCTGTAGAAAGTTGCCAAAAGATTATATGTAGCCGGGAAATCGGTTGTACGAGGGGTGCCGGCTTCTCTTTTAAAAGCCCCCGCTTTTGTGATCACTTTGGACAATACGTCATCATGCAGTTGAATCTTGGAATTATTCGTCAAAATCCTACTTGCCATCTTTAGTCCATGTATAATTTTTGTCATTCAGGTCATTCACATGCCGTCGCCGGTCCAAAAACTCAGCTCATATTAAGTTTTTTGTAACTAATTACGCCATAAGCATCGTGGTCGAAGTGATTTATTGAGTGCAGCCTATTGGATGATCTGCTGTCCAATTCAATTTATTTTCGTTTACTTTCCATTATCACGCGGCTTCCATGCATCTCTTGCGTACGTTCGCAATTCTGTCTCTTACCAGAAATGAAATCACCTGCCAACGTGCTCTTGCTTGTTGAGGTGAATCCAGGACTGTTCTAAAAACCTTATCACATAGTTCATCTAGGTGAGCTAGCTTCCATGCTCTACTAACTTCCACTGTCAATCACAATCGTCATGCGGTTCTAGAGCAAGTCCACATGGATCTCTAGCGAGCGGTTGTACATTCCGTCTGTATATGTCGCCAAACACTGATTTTTTTGTACGCATACATTGATTTCAGAAGTAAGCACCGCCCCACCGGTTTTTAGTACTGTTCTGGTGACCTTGACCAATGGCAGTTCCCGAAAGACAGGTAATTTCAGTAACGCATGAGTAGTGGAAGTTGCGTGTTATGTTTGAATACATGAAGTCACCAAATAAAGTACTAAAACGTTACGCAGTCCGTTTCGAGTCTTTGAGATGTATGTGGCTATGCAACACTAGGGAGCTTACGAATCGACGTCTTTGAGATGTGTGTGCCTGTGCAACACTGGGGAGCTTACGAATCGACGTCTTTCGCACGACTACGTCGTCGGGTCACCTTGTAATCCCGCGTCGCCGTCCTGTAGAAATTTGAATTTACGATTCGCAGTCAAGACGACAACGTCTAAGTTTGTTTTTACATTTTGACATGGCGAGTTGTTTAAACCAAAATGCCAAATTTCAGAGAAACGCGAGCTTGTTTCGCATACGCTTATGGGAGCAACTTTATAAACGAACAAAAATTTGTCAGTACTTTTGTACGACTGTCACAAGTCAACAAATCCAGAGTTTCCTTACTGTAACTACGACAGGTTCGATTAGACGAGAAATCAAACGGCGGACGAATGCAAGGCCGAGTTTCGTTGCTACATGGAGGACATTTATAAACTTGCTGAACAGCTACAGCTACCCGACGAAATAACAACTTACAATGGTTTACTTTTCATTCATAGCCCATTGCAGAAGCGTGAGAGCACTGGGCGAGTGTCTTACATTGATTAGTTTGAAAATCTAAACATTTCAACCGACAGGTTAATGAATGAAAAGCTACCCAAGTTTAAGAGTTTTCAGCGGAAAATTGTCCAAACGGGAGCCTTGCAAAAGTTGCAAAATTCCATACAAACCCTGATAATTTTGTCGTCTGTCTACCTAATCCATACAAACTCTCAAAAATTTTGGGTGATATTTGAAGAGCTGCCATTTTGCCATTTTCCTCCTCCAAATACTTCTATTTGCGGTTAAGACTCTCAAATTTAGTTGACCTTTCATTTGAATATCTTAGTTTTTCAAACAAACGGAAAACAATTATACTCTTCCCCAGTCCTCTCACGTTTCTGCAATGGCCTATACCGTGTTTGCGCTTTGACTGCTTTCGGTGTTGGTTGTTTCCAATCAACAAAGCAAATAAAAAAAGGAAAAGGCTTAAACAATCTCTTTACTTTACAGGTAAACGCCATCTCTTTAAATTACTACTGGGCTAAATTAAATTTGTCAGTTTTTTCGTTTCCTTGTTTCACATCATTGCTAGAAAATTTACACTTACTTCACGCCATGTCACAAATTTACCTCTTACCACTTACCACTTACTATACGCCATGTCACAAATTTACCTAATCACCAATTCTGAAATACATACAGAGCTTTTAACTTGCGCTGCCAAAGCTTCATATTCGTCTGATGTCTTGTCGTAGAGCTTAGGACTCCATTTTTCCTTTGTAAGTCTCAGTTCAGCCTTGACTTGTTTATCTGTTAGAATTATGTTTTTGTTAGTTTCCAGTGAAAGTACCCGTAGCATTCTGTAACACATAGAGCTGCGAGAATACCAGTGGCAAGAAAGAATGCCTTCAATCCAACCATAACGCTCTACAATTCGAAGAACAGACTTGCTGTTGTCACCGTAAAACCATGATTGACTATTTCTTATTTTTATCCATGTCAAAACACAACAGAAACTCATCTCTTAAATTTGCTTCAGACCGTACATTTTAGATAATCAAGAAGTACATTTTTTGTTTCAGTCTGAAATTATACAAACACCCGCACTTATTACTAAAATTCACTAATTCCATGACTATATTTAACAAAATACCTTGTATGTCGACCTGTTTGCTAAATGACACGCCAAAGTCATTTTGTGCCACACAGTAATATGACCTTTGACCGGTGTCGTCACTGATGGGTGTTTGGTATGACAGAATCACATGTTTAGTACCGCCGATAACTTTGTAGACCGTAACACGTGGATTGGGCAGCCCAGTGGCATTACACACAAATAACGATGTGCCATTGATTTTCACCAGAGTATATGTGATGACAGGTAATGTACCTGAACAAAATAACACAGAGGCATCTTAAATTTCATGATTTTTATAGCACGTCAGAGAAAATAACAAGAGTGTAAAATTAAAATCCTTGATAGTTGTATGACAAAATGGAACAGTCAAAGATAGCAGAAATCAGAGATACTCAAATATCACTGCCAAAGCATGGTTAGTAAGGAAACATTATTTTATCTTACTTGTTTGAAGGTCAGTTTTACTTCTTCCAGTTTGATGACACTCGGAAAGTTTACTTAATTCACTTTCAAATTCAATGGAAGCAGTCTTAGTTTGCTTCCATTTTTCTTTCTTTTTTCAAGATTCATGTATAGCTTGTCTAGAAATTACACTTCACCGAGATGGCACTTGCAGTATTTACCTCTGATATTCATGGTACATGATGATGATCCCAGTTTGTTTAATACAAAACACTCATAAACACCAAGATGTTCCATTCCAAAGTTGTTGATGATTAATTGTTCCTGATGAGCTGTCTTCCCAGGCTTTATTTGCAAGTCAACAGGCAGAGGCTTGGAATCCTTTTTCCAGCTGGTAACTCTGGGAAGTGGGATTCCATCACCCAGGCAGGTCAAACTACTGACACCACCCACTTGCTCCTGGGTAACTGTCAACAAGCAGGTTGGAGGCTCTAAACAAAAATAGAATAAAATATGGAGCATTTGTCAATAGTTACGCAGTCAATAAGTTATTATTGATTCAATTCAATTCTTTATTTCACACTATTGATCTCTTGACGAGCATTCGTTAGTGATCAGCTGTTTAATTCCCTTTGCATTATCTTCCACTAATTTTGTGTTACGTTAAAAGGCCGATAACAGCTAAGACAGATAAGCGCACGTTATCACGGAATAACAATATACACATGGGTATACACTGTAGGTATTACACATATAAATGTGGGTACAAGTTGTTTTGTTTGTCATTTTGATATGACTGTTTCTCTCGTTTACGACGTATTCGTACGATAAAATCAGCAACAAAAGCTAAAAATCATATTCTTTTAATTGATTGGCCCATTACTTTACCACCAATAACCACAAGGATGGCAAACCCAGAGGAATGTTACTTAACGCCATTAGATAAGGAAACTTCCCAGAAACAGCAGTGATTGCTAAGACACGCTTACCTTGTGGACAAACTTTAGAAAAGTTACCATGAACAATGTCTTGAGCCCAGCTACTGATAAAAGGAAAAAGGAAAATATAAAACACGATAAGAGTAAACAAAAAGCTCACGGAAATAAAGTTATTAGAAGTGTTGATTTTAATACCTTCCTATCCTGCTGTCAAATGTTGTGCACTTGTTGTTACTCCATCCACAGTAAGGATCCAAAACAGACACACAATCTCTAAACAAGAAAACATCCCAACACTATGTTTTAGTCACAAGTAAGTAAGCGATTCATCAGATGGAGAGGCATTAAACTGTTCATTTATACATTCAAGAGATGTTGATGTCATTAATAAAGTCACCAGTTCATGGTTAATTGGGATTACAAATGTCACAAATTTCAATCATAATCAAACAATATACATCAATAGTTATTAAAGTTCCTGAGGTTTACCTGCAACTTTGGTACTGACTACAATGCTCCACTGGCAGCTTGACAACACTAGAATTGCTTCCAATGTACACAGCTCCCTAATAAAAAACAAGTCCTTAAGTTGTCAGCTTTTTCTTATACCAGCCAAAAGCTTCCCATGCATAAATAGCTAAGTAACAAGTTGTCTGATACATCTGTGATAATTCTCATCACTCTGGACAGGCATTAGATTTCAAATTCAACAATTAACACTTAATGACTCGTCTCAAGGGGAACAGTGAATTTTGCTTCCCCAGAATATCAATGTTTCCATTGTTCCTCAAGGGACCAGTCATTAAATGATTATTGTCATATAGCAAAACAAAACAAAAGCAAATTTTGAAAAAGGAGCTGAGATTCCAGTGACAACATCAGACCACCTTCAACTGCATGCTCTGATCACGTGCAACAGCGGTCAACATTTCGGGGTTAACAGTAAACTGATTTCCGATTGATGTCAAAGTTTTCACAATGTTGCCTGCTCATGGCATTTGACGGTAAACAGTTTCATCCTTACATGTCACGTGACCATGAACAGGAAAAACACCAGCTATATACAATACAAATTATACTCATTTTTCTTTGGTTCAATAATTAGAATAATAATACACATGAAAAAATTACTCGATTCTGATTGGCTGAGAGCAGTGCAGTTCAAGCATAATACCAGTGCAAAAAGTGTAACACCAGTGCAAATTACACATCTTAATTCTGGATTATGATATTGCAGAAAGACAATGAGAAATTTTGTAAGCCAATTATCTCATGTAAAGCAATGACAAAAATTTTGTACAGAAACACTCGAATGCGAAAAAATGACTTCAAGAAACATCTTTCGGCACTTTTTCCGCACAAATTGTTTCATGTTTGTATTATTAATAAGTAATCATAGGTTTTTCTCGTTCAATTTGAAATTAATTTGCACTTGTGAGTTTTTCAAAAAGTTGAAATTGCACTCGCCGAAGCGGCTCGTGCAATTTCAGCAGCTTTTGAAAAACTCACTCATGCAAATTAATCCCAAATTGAACTTGAAACCGTATGATTACCTACACTTAGATTAACTACCATTTGAAACCACATTACTCACCTTAAAAAGTTTCATTGTATAGATTGAATTCGGTTTCTGAGGAGAAAGGGACACGATTAAATATTACGGCCATACAAGTTTCGGTTGTGCTACATGTATCTTAAGCAAAGGTAGAAACCAATTCAGCTGCTAAAACTACAGGGCTCGAAATTGCGACCAATATGGTCGCCAATGCGACTAACTTTTTCTCCTTGGCGACTAAAATTTTTGTTTAGTCGCCAGTTTGGCGACCTTTTGCACGATTTAGAAGTACAATAAAGCATTAAAGTTAAAATAAACATCGTACTGCTTTGTGTTCGTCGTAAAAGAATGGGCCAAATCGCATAAAAAAGTCACGTTCCCTCTAAACTTTACGGACTCCTGTTCGCAATATTTTCTGCGACACCATTAGCATTTCTCTCCCTGGAACCACACAGGAGCAGCAGGAGCCACAGAATTTTGCAAAAAGACCGCTGAACGATAGCAATTTTGAGAAGAAAAGGTAAGCTTTAGAATCAAAGGTAACCAAGTGTTTAGATGAAGCTTGGCGAAAATTACAATTCATAGCGTTGTTTTGTTGATTGCGTGACGTGCGCTCATGGCTCAGAAGTGGTTGCCTAGCACATGATCGAAATCTGCCCCGATCAAATTTCTTTCCAGGATAAAAATAGCCGCGTTGGGAACGAAAACGCTGTGTTTATTTCGTAAGTTTCTGCGAGCATTTTTTAGTTTCTCTGTACAAAGCGTAACTCAACAACGATATATTTATTAAAACTGTAGAAATTGTACGCGAAAACTGAGGAGTCATTTATTTCTACCGCGAAAACGAAGCCAGCATTTTTTATGCTAAAATACAGGTAAATCTCTGTTTTCGGCGAAACATGCAAGTTGGGCGCCGCCGCGCGAAATGAAAAGTGTTACATTATTAAAAAGAAATGGATAAGTCGAAAAAATACTTATTGTATGTATGTGTCCCAAGCCATACCAGACAATATCAAACCCTTTCAACAAGCGGAACCCGAACATTATTTTGATTATACAAACTGGCGACTTAAAATTTGCATCTGGCGACTATATTTCTTCAGTTAGTCGCCAAAAGGCGACCTAACGATTTTTTTAATTTCGAGCCCTGAACTATATGCTTCAGTCCCTCTGA
>JAHPZR010055435.1:0-63442 GCA_019787425.1 Platygyra sinensis | reverse complement strand
TCAGTGTTTGACTTTAGAGTTGCCAGTCATCACATTTTGATCATCATCACTATATATAATCATGTAAGCATAAAAGAGTACGTACCTTTGTACTGTTTGTTAACAAAATTTATCGTTTTTGAAGGGGCCCAGAGCCACCTTAATTTTTCATGATTTCATGTTGGCACTGAATGCCTGTGACAGATTTCTTTGAAACATGGAAGAAATGTATCATTTATCAACTTGACAGAAATATGTTTAATTGACAAATTTCTGTTTAATTAGACTGAATTTCTGGACTTATTGGTTTTAAAGTTGTTAGCCTCTAACTCAGAGTTGTCACGACAACTAGTTTTGACATTAAAGGGGAAGGTCACTCCAAAAAAAACCTTGCCAACCTTGCATTAAGTTTAGTGACTCACCAAAGTTTGAGCCCCTAAATTGCAAATTTTCCTTATGAAATTCGTCTCCAAAGAAGCCCAAAATTTGAACGTTGTTGCTGCCATTTTAAACAGTACCTAGCAGCTGGCTACATTTTCATGACGTCATTCTGTCCAAGAAATTTTGTCCAAATGGCTTCCGACAAGTCTTTTAACTACTGCAATGATAACATTGAAGATAGTGAAATGGATAATTTCTTGGAAAAATAGATTTGCTATCCTTTTGAAGGATACCATGTCAGTTTCACGTTTTTCTCCTTTCCACCTCTTTTGGACGGAATGATGTCACATAAACATGGCCTGGCTGCCAAGACAGTTTCAAAATGGCGACCTCCAAAATCGCTTCTTTCGAGACAAATGTCTTCAGGATGGTGAGCACTTCAGAAGTTGAAACTTCAGGGAGTTGGAGAAGCTGAATGTTTAGTTGATTGCCCCCGCAGGGTTTTTGGCCCCAGAGGACTCCCCGCTTAATAGAGAGAGAAGAAGAGAGAATGTAGGTATTTCCGGTATATAGCCGCAAAAAAATCTTGATTTGATCGCTTGCACGCCCGCAAGGTATCGACGTTTTTTCCCGCAAACGCTCATGGGAGGCCAGCAAAGGGACATGGGCGCGAGGACTTGCGGGATCAGTGTCTTTGCCACGAGCTTTGTCCTTGGTTTAGATCTCGAGTTTAAGCGTCCCTGAAAAGCGTTTGTATTTGCCGGCCTCCATTACTATTTCAGCGCGATCAAATAAGTTCGCTTCGAAATGGCCGAGATTATGATCTAAAACAAATTGAAAACGCTTTCAGAGAGCCTGAAGATGGATTTTGGGGGGAAAACAGCTCAGAGAGTCCTGAAGTATACTAGATCGAAATTCGAGGCCAGTGTGGTTCATTTGCGACTAAATAGCTAAATCAGTACAGTACCTTCCGATCGTCAGAATTACCCAAGGATAACAAAAAGGTGACAGGCCTGCGCGACTCCCATTCACGTGTAGTAGCTGCTTAGGAAGTCTTGCCCCTTTTGTATGGTACGATCGGAATATTTCGCTAAGCACTAATCCTGTGTTTTCAGGGAGACATTTCATCAGAGTAAAGCCGTTAGAGGTCATATTTCTGTGTGGCTTCCGCTGTTATCCGCTTGTAATTTGCAGAGTTTGACACCTGTTTTTTCTGCCAGTTTTTTTCTCTTGATATTGCAAAATATGTTTTAGGTTCTCTCAAATGTTAGCTCTGGAGGAATAAAGTTTGAAATATTCCTTTGGGATCTCGTTTATTTGGATGGCTTATTTTCACTGAGTAATCTTACGGCAGGGATCCAAATGTAAATGTTTTGCAGCGTTTTCATTGAGGTCAAAAAGCTAGACTCTAATTTGCATATATGGCGACTGTAACGCGATGCTTTTGTTTACATTTCACTTCTGTTGTGCTTTCGAGATACGATTGCTCGTACACTGTTTTCTTTTCTAAGGATGTTATTTTTCCGGCCCAGACTGAATATTCTTATTTTTCTGCCGATTTTAGGCTGAAAATATTCTTGTATTATTCTTACATTATAGCTTATGGCATTTTCGTCTTATTTAGAATTTATTAGGCTATCAAGTACAAGTGTTTGGTTTCTGGATCTGGATCGCGTTCAGCCGCATTGTGCATGTGCTCTGGACACGACTTTTCGTAGCGAGGCCAAGATGTCACGTCAAAGTATATTCTTATATAAAAAAGAGTGCATATCAAGACAATTGCTTTTTTTTTTTAGTATCAGACTAGAACAATAACGTTCAATATTATTGTTTCAATGAGCAGAAATAAAAGAAAGTGGGGCCGGCTTTAGTGATAACTATTACTAGTATAGGTGAAGACAAAAAATTAGTAAGCGTTTTGGAGTGACCTTCTCCTTTGATTACAAAAATATATATTCGGTTTGTTCCTTGATGAAATATTGCAGGTATACACTAACCATTATCTGCTAACATCATTTACTGGGGTGACTGTGATAGAATACTTAAGAAACCTAGAAGCCCTTATTCTAAAGTATTGTCAGCAATAAGGACAATAGCCTCTTCCAGGTTCTCGGTAGTTGGGAGGGAAAAAAAGGGAGAACAAGAGAAAAAATGAGGGAGGACTAAGGCGAGGAAGGAAGGGAGAGAGCCTGTAAGAATTTCTTTAACGACCCTCTTCTGCCCACCCGTGGTTTGATGAAGTGTCAAAAAGTAAAAATGTTCTCCTATTTCTTGCGCGAGGAAATAACACAATTTGCGAGTGGCAACATGATCTAACTGCAATCACTTGTTTTCGCTCGCATGTGTTCGATCGCTGGCTTCCATGGCATGTCTTCGTCAAATGCTGAATTCCACCCTTCAAGACACTGCAGATTTTGTTAAAAAAAAAACGGTCACATGTAGTGGAACGAAGGTCCCTCGAATAAACGGCATTTCTGTTCCTTCGGCCTGATGGTAAATAAAATAGACTGGCCAAACACGACTCCTACGGTTCGTGGCATTTGTACATTTGCCGTTTATTTTTGGGTCTTGTTGTTGCTTCACTCTTGTTTATGAAGGGCATTTCGTATTGTGTTATTAGTAGAAAACTACAGCCCTTAGATCGTGCTCTGGAAGCCGAACAATGGCATACACTCTTTTTTTTATAAGAATGTTGTTTTTTCCGGCCCAGGCTGAATATTCTTATTTTTCTGGCCGATTTTAGGCTGAAAATATTCTTGTATTCTTAAATTATAGCTTATGACATTTCCGTTTTAGAATTTATCCCATTCTCCAAGAGCTTGATAGCTTGGTCTCTGGACTACCGAAAACAATTTCACACTTCCCTTCTCTCGCCCGCTTTCTCGTCTTCCTCGTATTCTTCGCCGAGTCTAATTGCTGCTGCAGAGAATTTAAGATGTTTTCGCTGCTCCACTTGGTCCCGCATCACTGAGACCAAGGGAGAGACAATCACGATCGAACACATTTCTGACTTCATAACAGCCTTAGCAAGTCGTGGGAAGAGCTGAAAAATTAAACTTTTTCCCAAAACCAGTTGGAAGAATAGCGAAAACGTCTTTCCCACGAGCTAGATTTACTACACATAGTTGCTGCTCCTTCCTTAGCGCTCTGCTTAGCTCCTGAATATTCCGGAAATCCTGCAGATGGAAATCAATTCGGATTTCTCGAAATCACTCGCAGGCCGCGCTCGCCATCTTTCTGATTGACAGATCCGCCGGAGTGTTGACAGTACTGTCAAAAATTGACCAATCAGAGGGTATAGCAGCTCCTACTATACCAGAAGAGGGTCGTTAAAGAAACTCTTACAGGCTCTCCCGCCGCTTCCACGCCTTAGTCCTCCCTCGTTTTTTCCTCGCTCATTTTCGCTCGTCCCCAACTACCAAGAGCCTGGAACAGGCTATAAGGACAACAGCAACAATTTATTTGTACTGAATTATTTCCTTTGTAGAAAAAAGAGGGCACACCCACAGATGATGAATTAGAAGAATTGGGTGATGAAATTGCGAAAGATTGGATAAAGCTTGGGCGTCGCCTTGAAGTCAGTGGTCATAATATTGAAGAAATTAATAAAGCTCACGACCAATTGTCTGAAAAGGATACCACATGTTAAAGCAATGGAAACAAGAAAAGGGTTCTGCTGCCACCTACCAGGCATTGTGTAAAGCTTTACAGCATAAACTTGTACGACGCAAGGACTTGGCAGAGAGTTTTGTTACATAAATGGTAATTATTTTCTACAATATTGAAATGTTTAGGCTGTGGTCTAATGGTTTTCAGTGTTCTCAGGACTCTGGATTGAGGCAGTCTGAGTTTAGCGCCCTGGTGTGGGGATCATGATAGGCCATTTCTGAGTTCTCTTGTGCCTCTGTTTCAAAAACGAGGTCTAAGTGCAAAACCTTCCATATGAAAATGAGTTCTGCATGCAGTTTCATTTTCAAGTAAATCAAAGTCATTTCCATAAGAATGGTTTCGCACTTAAACTCGCTTTGAAACAGAGGCACAAGGGAACTCGGAAATGGCCTATTGTGTTCTGCTTGTAGACAATACAATTTTCTCTCACAGTACTTCTCTTCACCCATGCATGGGCAGATACAGGATTTTTTAAAGGGGCTGGCTGGTGCCTTGGGGTTGCAGAGTCAATGAAGCATGCAACTAAAATATTTCAACTTGAGAATTAGGATCTAATTTAAAATTGTTGCACCAGAAATACTAGCAAGTATGCCACAAACTAGAAACTACAATGAGGTGCCAGCCTGGAGTGTTTGCCTTTAACATAATATTTTTACAAACTTTTTTTTATCTCGCTTTCGCAGAATGGGAGGTGGCGAGCCACCCAGTCCTCCCCTCTCTAAATTCTCCCTTGCCACACAGGTGTAAGAAACAGGGCGGGGAGGTATGGCTATTACTGGAATCGACTGTTGCATAAACCCTTACTTGCACTCAGATTTAGGCGAAAATCAGTTGAATCAGTTGAGTCCACAATATTCAACATAGGAGGTCATTCTAGAAATAGAATAGAAATGGAAATGCCTTTCTGTTCTCTCAAGTAAAATTTATTTTCACTCCTTGTACGTAGTATACTGCCGACAGGGATCCAACTAACACAGTATGTCAAGAGAAACTTTCGTTATCGCACAGGGGTGCAGGGGGCCTGGCCCCCATTTTAGGTAAAAAAAATTGCAGAAGGAAAAAAAACCGGCAAGGCAACCCAAAAAAACGCTCCCCCTTGCTCTGCTCAAGGTCTGTATCCGTCACTGACAGCTGGACTTTGTTGTGTTTCTTATGTCCTGCTAGAAAACTGCATAAGTACATTTTTCTTTCATATTATTTAAGGCCATTTATTCTTATCATCTTTCTAATACATTTCTACAAAGTTTTATAATTGATCATCTCAAGGTTAACTCCCAGAATGAGGAGAAAGGAGGACGCCTCCCGGTTTTAAACGTATAAACTGACCTGTAAAAAAACAAATCACATTTAAGTGATCATTTTTTGTAGCACCTGCTGATCCAGTACCAGAAGGAACAGTGACAGGAGAAGTCTCTGGTGCCTCTGCAAGTACACTTGATAAAGGACATTCCACTGGAGTGAGAAATGCTCAGATACAGAAAAGTGTTGAACAAGGTACTTATAACAGCTCGACATGATTGTGTCGCGGTTTCTGTTTTAAATCATACTACTGCCTTTAGTGTAATACTTGAGTCTTTACCTTTCTCCACTGTTCGCCATGATGGACTTGCTAGGAACCCTATTACCTTCATTTTCTTGTTTCGGTGGTGTAATGATTGGGCATTGGTCGTATTAACCCAGACAGGCGAGTGATACGTCTCAGATGTGTTATGCCTCAAATTAAATACGGAAAATGACACTTATTAAACGCTGGAATCATGCACCTTATTGACAAAGTAAAGTGGAAAGTGTTCCTGTGCCATGACTGAATCCCTGCCTAAGGAAATTAATTTTCGAAAGATTGCCTGCGGACTAAGAACGGTTGTCCAATACACGCAAACAGACTCAAAAGGAATGGGACTCAAGCCATTGGTTTTCCATTGGTGAAACGTAACTCATGGGAACTTATTCCATTGTACTTGTTCATTGGTACGATTGGTACCAATGGATTAACATTTATTCCATTGAAAATCCGCGATGCCAAAGGATAGCATGGCCACGAAGAGTATACGAGTGACGCTAAAAAATAAAGGGGAGCCCAAATATATCTTAAGTCAATGGTTTACTTTAAAAGTAAAACATACTTCTTACCAGATGTTAAGACAATTGCGATCCATAAAATGATGGCTCATTTGATTCCAAAAGTCATTTATGGAGGTGGGTGTATGATCCAAACAAAAACTTAACATAGTTAGGAAACCAAGCAGAACTGTGGTTTCCTGTTGTTTCATTCCTTTCCCAAACAACTGGCAAATCTGTTGGTGCAAAATAAATAATTGCCAACGAGCCAGCCGAGCAAAGACGCGATGTTGGCGATGTAGCAGCATTATAGAGCCGTGCGAAAGTACTGTGTAAGGTAAGATTCCTGTTGTAAGGTAAGATTCCTGAGATTCCAATGACGTGGTGGAAAAGAGGTCGATTGTCTTGCAACGGACCAATCGTAGCCCGCAGAGATTGTAACGTCAAGCCTGCATAGTTGTGATCATCTATGCAACGTAATTTTCACCTGCTTTTTGTAAGTTTTGTTTTTATTTCCAGTTCTATGTGAGTGTACTTTAGTTAAGTACCATTGTGGTATATTTATCAAGTTAGCAAGCTCAACAATCGGCCAGCGAGCAACTCGGCCAGTGTGCGAATTTCGGCTAGCGTGCCAAATCTAGACAACGCCAGCAGACAAAAAGCAATCAAAGAAACTGAGAAACCTATTTAAACTGAATTCAATCAAAACAAAGCTAAAAGAAACGACAACTGTAGCAAACTATCAGCCAGCGACCCACGGCGAGAGTAAACTCGACATCAGCCAGCGAGCCAACTTTGTCACCGCCAGCGAGCAAAAAGCAATCAAAGCAATATTTACAATATTTACATGAGTATTTAAGACATTTGACGTTGTTTTGAATACTTGACTACAAAAAAGTGACGTGCACAAAACGTGACTCCGTTTTTTTGTAAGTTCCCAATTAGAATATGTTTTGAATGGTTGCTCGTTGGCACTTTTAGCGAGAGCTACATCTAGTAGTGATAAGAAATAGCCCAGTTTAACATCAAAAAGCGAGTAGGAAACAAAAAGATATTTTCCTTAACTGCCATGAAGGATTAGCACTTGTACAACTATGTTTTTGGTAACTTAAAGCAGTAACATTGTTTACTGCGGTTGTGGTACTTGAAAAATATCTTTCTTTAAGTAAAGTTAATAGATGATAACATTTTCGCGCATCATTTTGTCAGTGGCCTAATTCATACAGGCTTCACTCAAATTGCGATATTTTCATGGCAGTGCAATCCTTGGCACATCTTACAATAATCTGACCTCAGTTTTTCACTGTTATGACTTTGTGGCGTGTTACATGAGGAAAGAACCTAGATATTCGTCTTGCAACAACAACAACAACAGCTTTATTCATTCCTTATTTAGATTAAGTTACAGTGACATAATTAATTTAAATAAAAACAAATAAAGGTAACTGACAACTTGAAATAACCTGAAATAGTTATAAATGCCAGGTTATCAGTTAATTATATATACATTACAATTAGAAGTCGGTAGCTAATTAAAGTAAACACACACACATTAAATACAACAAAAGAAAAGAAAATAAGGAGATTAACATTAAATAAATATATGACTTTAGAAAACAGTCCTAAGAAAGCACGCGCGCTGATTGGTTAAAAATCGTGTTTGTATAACTCGATGGAGACAGAACTAGCGCGCGCTGTTGACGTAGTGATGGCGCGAGCAAAGAGAATTTACATTTTGAACAAGTTGTTTTCCTTTTTCTCGTCGTGGTGTTTTCTAAAAGAAATAGAAAACATTTACTCCGTGTTTCTATCTAGTTATACAAACACTCGTGAAAGTTTGGGAGAACTCGAAAAAGTTGTGGAAACACTCGCCTGCGGCTCGTGTTCCCACAGCATTTCTCGTTCTCCCAAACTTCCACTCGTGTTTGTATAACTCGATAGAAACACGGTACATGTTTTCTATTTCTTAAGCATTGACCTACAGCCTAGAAACACCAGCATCTTTTCGAAGTCCATAGCAGTCATCGCGGCCAAAAAGCAGAATTGGAAAAGAATAGGGCACACAACTATGAAGAAATAAATAAATAGGGCTAACAGAAAACTAAAACTAGAGCAGTTTTTGGCGGAGCACAAAACCATGCTGCCGCCTTCACAGCGGTCAAACGACTGGGCACTCGCGTGAACACGCGCGTGATTTACGCACTTCCGGTCACTTTCCCTCTTCATCCCACAAAATTTCCACGATCAACCTCCGCCACTCGAGCCATTTCGGTACTAAGTTCAATCATTCTTCCCTACAAACGTTCTTTTCCCGAGTTTTACTGCTTAGGCAACAGCCTTTCTGATCCGAAAATCTGCCCCCAGAGAGACCAACGACAACTGTCTTCATGTTTCGCTACGAACTCGTAAATTCGACAAGAAAATTCACTATTGTTGCAGAGATAGTTTCTTTGTTGAAAAAGATATATAAAAGAGACGCCCCTTTTAGAGCTGTGTTTAAGGTAAAAACCTTAGCTGTTTTGTTTTCGCCTTATCCTCGCGAAATGAAACACATACCGCGAAATTTAAATCTGCCGCCATTTTGGCGCTTGCTTGTTTCTAAAGAAATGGTGCAATCCATTCCCACGCGCGCTCTATCGCGAGCATGTGGCTTAAGCATGCGCACTGATTTGACCGCTGTGGAGCTGCCGCCATCTTCACCGACCGCTGACCACGTCAGACCACGTCACCCTGCACCTCGTTCCCAGAGTCCTCTCTTTACCTCAAGGTAGGGGGAGGACCCTGGGTATGCGTTTGCAGACTTTGAATGCGAGATTTGCAATATCCAAGACCACGCCCCATTTTAGCCAAATCAACGGAAATACTTTTTTTATTAAACCCATTAATTCCAGGAAACTATGATGCAATTTGATTCAAAGCATCATTGCAGCTTCTCATTCGTAAAACATGGCGGTGGCCAATAGTCCTTCAAAAACTCTGGCTCTCACAACATTTAAAATGAATTTTGCGGGTCTCGGAGTTAAGATTTTCCGCTGGGCTTAAGGTCTCAAAATCCCGATTCGCTCATTGTCATAAGGGACGTCTTCTTGTCAGTTGAAACTGATTTTTGTGAAACAACTTTTAAATTTCCGAGAAAAAGTTTTAAATCGTATCTTGTCCTACATAGTCTGAAAAAATCAACAAAACGTAACGCAACGCACGTTTTAATATCGCGACAGGTATAAAATTATTACAATCTAGAAGATCATATTAACGTCATGTATTAGAATGGAATTTTCAGTTCCAGCAAGTTTGAACATGCTGGCTTATACAAGCTTATTCTGGCACTCACCGAAATCTAGGCCTTGAGATCGCCTGAAAGTTTCGTGGTTGCACTAAGTACACTTTGAAATCGCGGTGTCGCAATCTAAAAAATCCGAATAAATTTTTAGCACGCAATGACAAGTCCGCAGAAAGTTCCGATTTTTTTCTGCAAGTTATGCGTTTTATTTTCTGAAATGTATGTTTAGAACACACTGATAATACTCTGTGGACGGGATTAATAGGCCATTTCCGACGTACCTTTGGCCTCTTTCGAAGTGAGTCTTGGTGCTCATCCTTTTATATGCCGATCAATTTTCATTCACACGCAAATTAAACTCATTTTCATGTAAATGAAAATTGATTTTGCATATGAAAAGACAAGCACCAAGACTCGCTTCGAAAAAGAGGCCTGAGGTAATTTGGGCCAAGAACTTCATGCTAGCCCACATATAGAGCACACTCTCATATTGTCTTATCCATATATACCCATATATGGAATGTCATCCATATATGGATATGTGGGCTAGCATGAAGTTCTGACCTAATTTGGAAATGGCCTATTGGTGCGGGAGCTACGAAAACCAAACTTTCAATCCCTGAGGATCGGCGATCTTTTCTGGCAAAACATCCCAATGACCATCTCGAATCTGCAGGAATTTCTATCAAATGCTTTTGACTTTTCAAGCGTAAACTAATCCTTAACGTTTTAAAAGTTGCCTGCGCACTGTTAAGAGAGCTAACTACCTGTTGGTAACATCCTGAAAATGATCTACGATTACGTGCCCGAAATAACGTCTGAAAGTTTGCAACATAGGCTAGCCCTATACATATACAGTACAGCAAGTTATAAAAATAATTATCCAAAGACTTACTTCACGCAGTTTCCCCGGTAGTAATTTCCAATCAAGATCGTTTTCATAACACTTTGCTTGATCCGCATCCAGACGTTGCAATCGATTAGCTATGACTTCAGTGTTGTAGAACACGGTGACCGGTGAAAATAACTGAGCTGCAGCACTGGTGGACGGCAGATAAAAATTGTTTGTTTGAGATGATAACGCGGAGTATTGCTATACAAAGTGACTTGGACCAATAGGAAATTGAGTTGCTCACACCGAACGGGCCCACCGAACAACGAATGTAAGTTGCCTTAACAGCCTGGCCAACAATGCTTAGACGTAGCAATTTTGCAAGGACCACCGTGACAAAATAGAAGTACCGGAGCCTCTTGTTGTACGTTTAAAACTAGAGTCAATCTCTGTAACACCCTGAAGAAGGAAGGCCGTGCCTTCCGAAATATTGGAAAATATATCCCTATACTGTTTAATCAGCCTTGCTAATTTTCGTCAACAATGCTTGGTCACCAGGCCACTTCCGGTGTCGCGAAAAAAGAACTTTTCTCCTCGAGAGATAATAGGCCCTTTGCAGGATCCGGTCACATGGTACGGAATAAATTACGCTGGGACGCAAATGACGCAGTGGGACTTTCAGAACAATGGAACTCTTACCAGTCCAGCTCGACTTTCCTTTGTTTTGAAAGTCCCACTGCGTCATTTGCGTCCCAGCACAATTTATTCCGTACCATGTCACCAGATCCTGCAAAGGGCCTATTGTAATTACTGGATTTTAGAACAATCCGAAAGAACATAATACTTTCTCAGAATTCAAGCATGGTTTTTGCGACAAAAAAAGAAAAGAATTATGCGCAAAAGAGTGGTCAAAGAAGCACATTTCCCATTCTTATTTTTTTATTTTTCATCATAAGCCAAAACGCATGCTTAAATTTCTTCAAAACGGCTTTTGAATTGTTATTGTACAGAAAAGACAGAAAAAGGTTTAGGCCAGTTAGTTAAAATGCATTTTTCTGTTTCTGGTCACGTGATATTGGGTGTGGTCCGTTAACGTCATGAACTGGACAATATTTGCCTGTTGTGAGTATTGTCCAAATTTGGTCCAATTGAAGCATACATGTGCAGAGTTATAGGCAATTGATTTTTCCTGGTAAGGGCATCAAAAGATACTTTAATGACCCTTAAAATCACGATTATCGTGTTTAAACTCAACGCTTTCAAGCAAAACACATTGTAAGAGGCGGGCTTTGTTTTGCCTCGCACGCTTTAAGAACGACGAATATACATTGTATTTATTTGTATGTGGGCTCTGACGTTTTAAGAAAGAAGAATATACGTTGTATTTAGCGTGTGTTTGGGCTCGCATGCTTCAAGAACAAAGAACATTATATTTAGCACATTGTATTGAGCTTGTGTTTGGGCTTGCACTCTTTAGGAACGAAGAATATACATTGCATTTAGTGCTTTAAGCTCGCACACATGCAGTTTACAAATGGCATACCGATCGACTGTCTACTTTTCAACTGGTACCACTGGTACCAATCGACAAGTAGTTTCCACGCGTCTCTCAAGTGTTAATATGTGCAGTTTACAAATGGAGCACCGATCGGCTGCCTTCTTTTCCATGTGTACCGTTGGTTCCAGTGGTACAAAATTTGCAAAATGTGTACCAATCGACTAACTGCTTTTTCAATGGAATCGATTTGAACCAATGGCACCAATCGACAAATCGCTCACGTTTTGCTCCCATGTAGTAATGAGATGCAGTTTGCAATTGGTATACCAATGGACTGAGGAGCTTCCTATTCGCACCAATGGTACGAATCGTAAGGCTTCTTTATTGAATGGTGATTTTTTTACCAATGGGGGATTGGTGAGGGTTTCTTGACGATTGGTATCTGTTTGTATATGTTGGACATGTCTGTTATACTTTGATGAAATATTAGTGCTGGCAAATAAATGTCCAATCTTTGGTAAACAAATTGTGGTCATTATACTATATACCTGCTGGAAAGTGTTGCCAGCCACCTTAAACGGACTCCCTAATTTAAGCAGACACCCCCATTAAGCAGATCCCGTGGGTGTCCGTTCAATATAGGTTTCACTGTAAATAAAAACAGTGGAACATGATTCGAACCACTACAAACACAATACCTCTGCAAATGGTACACCAGTCGGCTGCAAAGCCGACTGGACATATCTGGTTGATTGAGATATTGAAGAGTACTTCAGACTGCCTCAGGTAGAATCCTTTGACACTGTTACTGCTGACCAGTTACTTGCATTGACGCATAACCTTCTATCTACCTTCCTACCTCTCTACCTACCTACGTTTTAACTTACTTGTTTCCTTATCTGCTATTAAAAAAGTAAAGAACCCTTCAGCACTGAAAGTGGGGACTGTCCACACCATAATTAGACTCCCTGAAGAGTTGCTATTTCCTCGTGACAGGGCTTTTCACTGTCTGAATTGAGTAGTATCCTGATGGACCAGCATGCTGTTTAAGAAAACTCAAGTGGTTGAGATTTTTGCAAATTTTGCCTATTTAGTTATCGTTTACAGGTGATTTTGTTCGATCTTCACTAAGTAACTGTCTTTTTTGCAGCCATACAGCCAATGGAAACATGGGATGTGGAGAAAACCGCCTCCTGGCTTTGTGAAATTGGGCTAGATGAGAAGTATGCAACCATTTGTCGAAAAGAAGACATAAATGGACGCGCTCTGCTGTTGTTAGCATGCAAATATCCCGATCAATTGCGCTCAGTTTTTCAGCTGAAAACCGGACCAGAGACGATTCTGATGCAAGACCTTGAACCACATTTGCGTGCCTTTGAGCCGAACAAACACCAGGCACAAGGCAAACCCCAGACAACAAAGATGATGGGCAACTGGAATGTTAAACAGTTGTGTAGTTGGCTTGATGAATTAGGCACTCCAACAGAGTGCTTAGTAAAAGTGGAGGAAGAGGAAATTGGCGGGCGAGCCTTTTTACTATTGAGATCCAAAGATTCCGATAAACTGAAAACGTCCCTGCAGTTGAAATTAGGCCCATGGATTGTTCTTCAGCATGAGCTGCTATTATATGAAGAGGAGCCGAACAGTAGTGAAAGTAGCGCACGCAAAGACATTTCAACGCATAAAGACAGCTTGTCGGCGCCAATTAAACGGACGGATGGATCTAAAGAGCCACTTGCTGCTGGGGATCCGTCGACCGAGGGCATAAATACTAACCACCGCCCAAATCCGGTTTATCCAGGGAAGAAGAAAAACTCTTGTTGCTGAAAAATGCAGTAAAACTGGATATCAGCGCTTCAGATGGGCCTCAAGACAGAAATGAATGTTTTGTACGATCAATTTTCTTTCAGCGTGGTCAGGGTGCCAATGCCCTTGAGAAATTGTTCAACTTTATTGTGATCACCAAAGATGCGTTGACAGGCGAGGGCCCCCGAAAGTTTTGGCAAAAATTAGGTCGGAAAACGCGTCAGTCGGATTAAATTGTTTGCTGAAGAAGACTTGAAGCTATTCCCAGAGTTTTCGAGGAATCCGAGCGCTTCTTTTACGTTCCTACCCAGAAGAGGTGTTCTTACGGGACGGTAAAGTGTTGTCCATATAGTCCCTGCAAAACTCTTAGATGCTGATACAATAAAAGTTTCCTTTGTGTTGCTGATTGACGAACAAATTTTTCGATGACAAAAAGTGTGAGCTTTTCTTTTGACAAATAGGGCAGCAAACCTGTGACGTTTCTAGTGAAATTTACAAGCAAGTATCATGCATCCTTTGATGTCCACAGCCTGGACCTCAAGTGGAGTAAATATCTCAGATCACTTAAGATCTTAGGAAAGGCAGTTTTATCGTCCAAATCAAAGTTAGGAGAAACCTCACTGGCCCTGGATTTATCTCGTTTTCAGAGCCACGGCCGTGGGGGGGGGGTTGATGGACGATTTGGAACTAAAAATTATAGCGAAGGTTTTTATATTGGAATTGCTGGAGACTGGCTCACTGAGACATGAGTAGCCCGTCCACGAGTTCAAACTTTTCGGTAGATATTGATTCGAGCAGAGATGCAGCTATTAGAAAGTTTGTTTTACGAGACTTTAAGGTTCGCTTTGGCTTGCCTTAATGAATGACGAACGGACCATCCACTTTGGAGTGGCATTGATGAAGTTGGAAATCAAACTGTGGTTTACACTATCGAAAGAAATTGTTGGTGTCCGTAGCTACCAACAGCCCTTTTTTAACGACAGCTTACTGAGTTCATTGCCAAATGCTTTGGTCGGAAATCGGAGTAATGTTCATAACTGTATCCGACCTCCTGTTTTTTGTCCCTGTAAAAAGGTCCTTGTGCTGGGCAACAGTCTAGTGGATAAAGTTTTACATAGAAGTTGACATCGAACCAAGCTATTCCCTTTGTAAAGGGTGATATTTTTAAAGTTGGGTTTAAAAAGTCTTAAGCTCTTGGCTTTTGGGAAACGGAGCACTACGAGGCTAGAGCTATATCATACATGGGTCAAGACAAGGCAATTATTGATGTATCAGAAATGGGGGACTATATGAAAACCTTCCCAAATTAGATAAACAAAGAAGAAGCGAGAACAAGTCAACAGTCAGAGTATGGAAAGTTCAGAATACCGCGTGCGAATCTTTTTTCTTAAACTTAAGAGACTTCTGTGCGCAACAGAAAGGTTTAGACTCTTTCAGTTTACCCAATTTTGGTTTTTAGTAAGCCATATCCAGTATGAATCATGAAATTCTTGACGAGAAGTGTTCAGTTTTATACAAACATCAATGTGTTTACGGTCTTCGATTTTGATGTAAGGTTCTGCTAGCGGGGTCTTCTGTAAGTTATTTAAAGGTGGGCCTGAGTACATTCAGTGCGACATACACGAGGCAGAGGCTTATGATGAGGGATGATAATGTAATTGAAGACATCTACTACAAGACTCATTGGATATTTTGAAATGGTTATTCAAAACTTGGTCAAGAGGTCTTTGGAGATTTAAGCAATGGAACAATTCTACGAGAAAAAGGGTCTTAGGGCCAGTGATACAGTCACTGCGAAAAAGATTCCTGATCGAGAGCCGTGGTCTTTTTTTTTGCTCTTATCAAAGACTCTCAACCAGTATCAGATCCTTTAAAGATTTCTGTACGTTTCTTAAGGGGCTGCGACACTCAGACTTGGCTCTATATAGTGCGCACGAAAAATTCTGAAATTGTTTGCAGAATGGGAACAAATTACTCTCGCAGCTATGGATCTTACCTTCGCTTTTCCTCAGACAAAGGAACTACTGTAACTTGAGAGAAAGGGGCGTTGTTGGAGATGTCGTGGACTGAATTTCAAGAGTGGTATGCCGCAGATGGTTTGTGGAACCGACAGAAACCAAACGTTGATGTTAACCATGGCTCACAGAAGTCCCCTATCCATTAGGGAAACGTGTCTTTTTCAATGGCATCGAGATTGTGGAGTGCTAGGAATGCGAACGAATTCCATGATTTTAGCTCGTACGACGTTCAGACCTGTCATCAAAGGCGAAATAGCCTTTTATAGAGGGTATCCTGTTACGTGGCTGAATTTTTGGTTTACTTAAGGCTCAAAAGAATCATGTATTAGACCACACTTTACTCTGAATTAAGGAACTTGATAGAAAAGGGTGCATTCTCGAGGAACAGAAGGGCAGGTACAACAATAACCTTCTATCACCACATCGGAGGCTGGGCTAGTACCATTACTCGACAGCCGCTGTGGGATTTTCGTCACAACACAAAGTATCCCTACCTTGTGTGGTTGTTACAAAGATTGACGACATACCCTGTAAAGACCTGTCTGTATCTGAGCAAAATGTTATGGGAGCAGAGCGAGTGTCGTGTCCACCCGTGTTAGCATTAGTAGATAATACAGATGATTTTTTGTTCCGATCATTGCGGTCACAAGCTGTGGAACCAAGCCACTAACTTCCCAGGACCAGATTCACCTGTGTGTGTATTTCTTTACTGTAACCCACGCAAACGCCACAAGATTGTTTTCAAAAGAAAAAACTTCATCGTTTTCCTCGCGCAGCACTTAAGCCTGGAACGAAGTTAACTGTTTAAAGGACAAATACAACTGAAATGACACGAAAATCTCACAGCAAAGATCCGGAGAAGGATTTTGAAAACTATGCAAGCGAAATTAATTTCTTTATGATAATGAAAGAAGAACTAAACAATTCCGAGATACGTTTCGAGTATTGTTGGTGAGGAATTTGGACTCTTGTGACACCGTGACGAATTGACGCTTGTTAGAGTATGCATCTCTTCTCAGCATATTACAACCCCTCACCCTGTGTTCGCCTCGTGCCTTCGATTACGTTTAATGTTATCGTCAAGCCTTCTTCGGAAAGAGGATAATCAGAGATGGGGTGGAAAAACTTACTCACCCAGCTCGAGTTTTATCTTGCGAGAGGTGGACTGCAGTCCACAGTTTGGGAACAGGAAAGGCCATCGCTATTGTTCATCCGATTATTGCAGGTGAGCTGGTCGATCACATAGTGGTGAGGAAAGAAACGACTGTCAGTCGAATCATCCTGGACTTTTTGAAATCACCTTTGTTGCAAAGTCAAGGAAAGTCGTTTACGTCAACTTACCTACTTGATGGTGCAAACAGAATGCTCAAGCAGCGCAAGAAATATGAATATGGAGATGACATTCAAACAAAATTCTCACCGTTAATTGAAAAGATTTTGTACGTAAAAGATGCAGTTGATGGGTCGAAAGAACCCACGGAACAAAGCATATATGAAGCTGCAGGTGTCCTTAGAGAAGGGCTACATAAATTTGAAGACCCTATGCTTGCGCAGCAAATGGCTCGAGTGTTTTATGTAAATGCTGCAGCATTTGAACCATCAAGGATAGAAGAGTGCTTTAACGAGGCCTTTAAGTGTTGTAATATGGCAATTCAAGGGAATTCCAATGATCGAATCAATGCTTTACTTTTTGATACCATGGGTCGCATTTTTGAGAGTAAAATCAAAATTTTGTTTGACCCGATTAGAAAAGAAAATCGCGGAATAGACTTAAAGGCTGTCACACCAATGCTTTCACTTTCTTTTGAGGCCATGAGGTGGTTTCAAAAATCTCATGAAGCCTCTGTTGATTATCAACATCCCTGTGGTTTTCGTGGTGAACTTTCTGTGATGTTCTACATGCTAGACGTTCTTCGCTGCACGGGTATCTTTAGGGGTAAGGAGGGCTTGACAAGGTTACAAGGTTACTTAGCGTATTGTCAAGTTATACCTCCTGAAGTTGAAGAACCTTGGAGCAAGTTCCATGAGTCTATTAAAGAGCTGAAAAAGAGATTCACGCACTGTATGGAAGGACTTACAGAGGAGTTCACCATCTACAAGGGAAGTAGTGAAGACGCAAAACTTCTTCCCAGCAAATTGCTCGACTGAAAGCTCAATATCATTGTTACTTTGGTAATGGTGATATGAAGTGGGACCTTGAAAGCTCCGAGGAGCGTTGGCAGCATAGGTGGTATCAGATCGATCAGTATCTAGCTGGTGACATATTTTCAAGTGTGTTCAAGATTCGCAGTACAGAATCGCAAAGTGCTGCAGCAGATACAGTTCTGCAGCTTAGAAAGCTAGCTTACGAAAATTGTCAGGAATCCATCCACGTGGGGCGTTATAAAGACCTACTACTCATCGTAACAACTAGTATGGCTCTACACTCGCCATTTGGAAATAGTTCAAGACAAAATTCAGCTCGGACAGCCGAAGAGTATAGAGAAGTGTTCAAGTTTGTAGACAAGTTATTTGCTCTGGAGAAATGCGATGACAAGGGCAAAAGGATTTATGCCCATTTGTTTAAAGTTATGTTTCTTTGGCCGCATAAAGATCAGTTAAGCATGTTGAGTGACTATAGTGTTGAAGATTTTTATGACGCGTTGAAAAAGCTCAGGAAGAGATGGGAAAGTAAGAGTAAAGAACACATGGATACTGACACCAAAATGCTTAGACAGAAAGTGTACAAGAACATGTCATTTAAGAAGGAGATTAAACAATACACCACGCTCTTCTATTTGGGTAAAGGTACAGGACTAGACGCGTTTGTCCATATTAATGAACTTAGATGGTCTCGAACAGGAAAGGATCTCCTGACTGGGAAGATCCAAAAACAAAACAGAGACTTAAACGCCTTACTGGGGTAGTGGAAAGTAAAAGCATTATTACCATGAAGAATCCTCTGGACTCAAACAGAACGATCGAAATTTATTATTCGTCGTTTCGGGAAGGAGGATTTTCTAAGGAGGAGGTGTCGTTCTTTTTAGGCTTCAGCTGGCCTCGGCCTATCGCAATGGATGTAAAATATACCAATGCAGATAATGTCAAAAATGTCATGGAATTCGAAAGTCCAGTCTTAACTAGTCCAGATAATCAAGTTCAGCCCAGTTATTTTTTGACATACGAAGACTACACTAACAGGATGGGAAAACTAATGAGAAAGCTAAGTGAAATTGATTTGTTAAAAAAGAAAAAGAACAGAGGAGAAAAATTAGAAGAAAATCAGGTAAGTTATATTTAGTGACAGTTTTAGCTGTGTGTTTGTTCTTATTTTAGCTGAATGGCTAGGAAGTCAAATGTTAGCTTCGTATATGTAATTGCATGGGGCCGAGGGCAATTAAGGTTAAATTTCACGAGTTTTTCAAAGTTTTCACAAAATTGCCTGAGTCGCGAAGTAACGAGTGCAATTTGGAAAACTTTGAAAATACAAGTGAAATTAATCCTTAAGAGGGAATGTCCACTAGGAGCGAGCCATATCAAAAATATGTGGCACATGATGAAATATCAAAATTTTTCATATTCTTCCCAGAGATAGCCTATGGTAAGCCTAGAAACGTGGTGTGATTTTTTTCTTGAAATATTTTTTTAAACCCGCTAAAAAATCAAAAATCCGTTGCGGTCCCACGTCTGGTCAAAAACACGCAAAATTCAGTGACTAATACCTTATCATAAACTTCGCTCTGTTTAATCTCCATCAAAATAATACTCCAGTTTGAGCCAGGAAATTTATTTTTGAGGAGTTTGCAAGTCTTTTGAGGTCAATTATACTTCTGGCCCGGGTTGTTCGAAAGATGCATAACGCTATCCACCGCATAAATCACTATCTAGCGGATAGCGTGGTTTGTTTTGTTAACACTTATCCACTGGATAGCGATCTATCGGGTGGATACCGTTATCCAGCCTGTTGGTTAATTTTCAAGGCGATGACCAGCCGCTTAAAATCACTAAAATTCACTTCCTAAAAATTCTTAATTATGCACACTTTTTCAATCGGCAAATTCGCTACCCGGTAAAATACTAAAACACCCAAGAGTTTGACGTTTCAAAGGACAAAATGTCAGTGTAAAACCTGGTATGAAAATTATTTTCGGGCTTTACATCAGCGTTGAGTACTAACGCTGTCAAAATCGTGATAATCACAACACTAACCTGCTAGAAAACGAAAACAATAGGCGACTGCCTGTGACCAGATAATCAAAAGGAACCTGGAAATGTCTTCTTGAATTTGATTTCCTCGGTATTTGGACTTAACTATGGTAGAAAAGTCATGTTAAGCTTACCCTCTGTAATTACATTCAAATAATAGTGCTGGCGTATTCAGAATCCTACACGATAACCATTGCGATGAGTGGAGTTCGACAAAGTACATCCTCCTTACTGACATTCAATCAATCTCCAAGATAATCCACCTCATTCCTAACCTCATTGATAGCCCATCTAGCGGAGTAATCCCAACCCCTGCCCCCTCCGAGCTCAGAACACATAAATGCACCGTTTCTCTGCCGGGAAATTTCTGCGCCATATTTTACTGGGGTCACGTTTGGATCCTTTTGGCTTTAAAATATTTTGTTTTTTTGTTTTGAACGTCTCATTGAATCTTTCTATTTACTATTCTTTTAACCATTTTTGGCAATGCGTGACAAAAATCTTTTCAAGTGAATATTGCGTGACAGACAAATTAGATCCACTTCGGACGCTAATATTACCATTTCAGCATGCAACATGCGCAAGGATTGGAACAGCACGTGAGTATTTCGTTTTAACAAGCAAGGGACTGCCGCTGGAAGGCTTCACTACTTTTATAGATTGTTGTTTAAGAACAAGGGCTAGCAATGAGGTTAGGAATGAGGTGGATTATCTTGGAGATTGATTGAATGTCAGTAAGGAGGATGTACTTTGTCGAACTCCACTCATCGCAATGGTTATCGTGTAGGATTCTGAATACGCCAGCACTATTATTTGAATGTAATTACAGAGGGTAAGCTTAACATGACTTTTCTACCATAGTTAAGTCCAAATACCGAGGAAATCAAATTCAAGAAGACATTTCCAGGTTCCTTTTGATTATCTGGTCACAGGCAGTCGCCTATTGTTTTCGTTTTCTAGCAGGTTAGTGTTGTGATTATCACGATTTTGACAGCGTTAGTACTCAACGCTGATGTAAAGCCCGAAAATAATTTTCATACCAGGTTTTACACTGACATTTTGTCCTTTGAAACGTCAAACTCTTGGGTGTTTTAGTATTTTACCGGGTAGCGAATTTGCCGATTGAAAAAGTGTGCATAATTAAGAATTTTTAGGAAGTGAATTTTAGTGATTTTAAGCGGCTGGTCATCGCCTTGAAAATTAACCAACAGGCTGGATAACGGTATCCACCCGATAGATCGCTATCCAGTGGATAAGTGTTAACAAAACAAACCACGCTATCCGCTAGATAGTGATTTATGCGGTGGATAGCGTTATGCATCTTTCGAACAACCCGGGCCAGAAGTATAATTGACCTCAAAAGACTTGCAAACTCCTCAAAAATAAATTTCCTGGCTCAAACTGGAGTATTATTTTGATGGAGATTAAACAGAGCGAAGTTTATGATAAGGTATTAGTCACTGAATTTTGCGTGTTTTTGACCAGACGTGGGACCGCAACGGATTTTTGATTTTTTAGCGGGTTTAAAAAAATATTTCAAGAAAAAAATCACACCACGTTTCTAGGCTTACCATAGGCTATCTCTGGGAAGAATATGAAAAATTTTGATATTTCATCATGTGCCACATATTTTTGATATGGCTCGCTCCTAGTGGACATTCCCTCTTAAGGATTAATTTCACTTGTATTTTCAAAGTTTTCCAAATTGCACTCGTTACTTCGCGACTCAGGCAATTTTGTGAAAACTTTGAAAAACTCGTGAAATTTAACCTTAATTGCCCTCGGCCCCATGCAATTACATATACGAAGCTAACATTTGACTTCCTAGCCATTCAGCTAAAATAAGAACAAACACACAGCTAAAACTGTCACTAAATATAACTTACCTGATTTTCTTCTAATTTTTCTCCTCTGTTCTTTTTCTTTTTTAACAAATCAATTTCACTTAGCTTTCTCATTAGTTTTCCCATCCTGTTAGTGTAGTCTTCGTATGTCAAAAAATAACTGGGCTGAACTTGATTATCTGGACTAGTTAAGACTGGACTTTCGAATTCCATGACATTTTTGACATTATCTGCATTGGTATATTTTACATCCATTGCGATAGGCCGAGGCCAGCTGAAGCCTAAAAAGAACGACACCTCCTCCTTAGAAAATCCTCCTTCCCGAAACGACGAATAATAAATTTCGATCGTTCTGTTTGAGTCCAGAGGATTCTTCATGGTAATAATGCTTTTACTTTCCACTACCCCAGTAAGGCGTTTAAGTCTCTGTTTTGTTTTTGGATCTTCCCAGTCAGGAGATCCTTTCCCTGTTCGAGACCATCTAAGTTCATTAATATGGACAAACGCGTCTAGTCCTGTACCTTTACCCAAATAGAAGAGCGTGGTGTATTGTTTAATCTCCTTCTTAAATGACATGTTCTTGTACACTTTCTGTCTAAGCATTTTGGTGTCAGTATCCATGTGTTCTTTACTCTTACTTTCCCATCTCTTCCTGAGCTTTTTCAACGCGTCATAAAAATCTTCAACACTATAGTCACTCAACATGCTTAACTGATCTTTATGCGGCCAAAGAAACATAACTTTAAACAAATGGGCATAAATCCTTTTGCCCTTGTCATCGCATTTCTCCAGAGCAAATAACTTGTCTACAAACTTGAACACTTCTCTATACTCTTCGGCTGTCCGAGCTGAATTTTGTCTTGAACTATTTCCAAATGGCGAGTGTAGAGCCATACTAGTTGTTACGATGAGTAGTAGGTCTTTATAACGCCCCACGTGGATGGATTCCTGACAATTTTCGTAAGCTAGCTTTCTAAGCTGCAGAACTGTATCTGCTGCAGCACTTTGCGATTCTGTACTGCGAATCTTGAACACACTTGAAAATATGTCACCAGCTAGATACTGATCGATCTGATACCACCTATGCTGCCAACGCTCCTCGGAGCTTTCAAGGTCCCACTTCATATCACCATTACCAAAGTAACAATGATATTGAGCTTTCAGTCGAGCAATTTGCTTGGGAAGAAGTTTTGCGTCTTCACTACTTCCCTTGTAGATGGTGAACTCCTCTGTAAGTCCTTCCATACAGTGCGTGAATCTCTTTTTCAGCTCTTTAATAGACTCATGGAACTTGCTCCAAGGTTCTTCAACTTCAGGAGGTATAACTTGACAATACGCTAAGTAACCTTGTAACCTTGTCAAGCCCTCCTTACCCCTAAAGATACCCGTGCAGCGAAGAACGTCTAGCATGTAGAACATCACAGAAAGTTCACCACGAAAACCACAGGGATGTTGATAATCAACAGAGGCTTCATGAGATTTTTGAAACCACCTCATGGCCTCAAAAGAAAGTGAAAGCATTGGTGTGACAGCCTTTAAGTCTATTCCGCGATTTTCTTTTCTAATCGGGTCAAACAAAATTTTGATTTTACTCTCAAAAATGCGACCCATGGTATCAAAAAGTAAAGCATTGATTCGATCATTGGAATTCCCTTGAATTGCCATATTACAACACTTAAAGGCCTCGTTAAAGCACTCTTCTATCCTTGATGGTTCAAATGCTGCAGCATTTACATAAAACACTCGAGCCATTTGCTGCGCAAGCATAGGGTCTTCAAATTTATGTAGCCCTTCTCTAAGGACACCTGCAGCTTCATATATGCTTTGTTCCGTGGGTTCTTTCGACCCATCAACTGCATCTTTTACGTACAAAATCTTTTCAATTAACGGTGAGAATTTTGTTTGAATGTCATCTCCATATTCATATTTCTTGCGCTGCTTGAGCATTCTGTTTGCACCATCAAGTAGGTAAGTTGACGTAAACGACTTTCCTTGACTTTGCAACAAAGGTGATTTCAAAAAGTCCAGGATGATTCGACTGACAGTCGTTTCTTTCCTCACCACTATGTGATCGACCAGCTCACCTGCAATAATCGGATGAACAATAGCGATGGCCTTTCCTGTCCCAAACTGTGGACTGCAGTCCACCTCTCGCAAGAAAACTCGAGCTGAGTGAGTAGATTAATTCCACCCAATCTCTGAATACCCCTCTTTCCGAAGAAGGCTTGACCGATAACATTAACGTATCGAAGGCAAGAGGCGAACACAGGGTAGAGGAGTTGTAATATGCTGAGAAGAGATGCATACTCTACCAAGGGTCAATTCGTCACGGTGTCACAAGATCAAATATCCCTCCCAACAATACTCGAACGGTATCTCGATTGTAGTTCTCTTTCATTATCATAACGGAAATTAAATTTTCGCTTGCAATAGTTTTCAAATCCTTCTCTGGATCTTTGCTGTTAGATTTTCGTTTTCATTTCAGTGTATTTGTCCTTTTAAACCAGTTTACTTCCGTTCCGGCTTAAGTGCTGCTCGAGGAAAACGTTTCTTGAAGTTTTTTCCTTTTTGATACAATCGTGTGGCGTTTGCGTGGGGCTTACAGTAAAGAAATACACACCACAGGAAAGGTAATCTGTTTCTGGGAAGTTAGTGGCTTGTTCCACAGCTTGTAACCGAGCAATTCTCGGAACAAAAAATCATCTGTATTATCTACTAATGCTAACACTGGTGTCACGACACTCGCTCTGCTCTCCCATAACCTATTTTTCCTCAGAATACAGAAGTTCTTTACAGGTATTGTCGTACAATCTTGTAACACCACACAACGGTATGGGATACTTGTGTTGTGAACGAAATCCCCAGGCTTTGTCGAGTATGATACTAGACCCAGCTCTATGTGGTGAATAAGGTTATTTGTTTGTTACTTCCCTTCTGTTCCTCGAGAATGCCCAACCTTTTCTATCAAGTTTTCCTTAATTCAGAGGAACTGTCGCGTCTAAGTACATGAATTCATTTTGAGCTTCAGTAATAACAAAAATTCATCCACGTAACAGGATACCCTCCTATAAAAAGGCTATTTCGGCCTTGAATGACAGTTCGAACGTCCGTACCGAGCTTAAATTCATTTAATTCGTCGCATTCCTTAGCACTTTACACAATCTCGATGCCATTGAAAGAAACGTTTCCCTAATGGATAGGGACTTCCTGTACCATGGTTACAATAACTTGGTTTCTGTCGTTTCCACAAACCATCTGCTGGCATACACTCTTGAAATTCGCATCCACGACAATTCCAAACAACGCCCCTTTCTCGTCAGTTCGTGTCCTCTAAACAATGTTAGCGAGAGTATTTCGCCATTCTGACAACAATTTCAGAATTTTCGGCCACATATAACCAACTGATTATGGCCCATTAGAAACGTACAGAAATCTTTAAAAGTATCTGCTACTGTTGATAGTCTTTTGATAAGATCAAAAAACAAGACCACGGCTCTCGTATCAGGATCTTTTTTGCCAGTGACTTTATCACTTGGCTAAGACCCCTTTTCCTCGTAGAATTGTTTCCATTGCTTAAATCCCAAAGCCTCTTTAACCAAGTTTTGCATAACCATTTCCAAATATCCGAATGAGTCTTTGTAGTAGATGTCTTCATTACATTTATCATCCTCATCATAATCCTCTGCCTCGTGTATGTCGCACTGAGATGTATCAGGCCCACCTTTAAACACCTTACAGAGACCCCAAGGGCTAGCAGAACCTTCATCATCAACATCGAAGACCGTAAAACCACTTGATGTTTTGTATAAAACTGACCTCTCGTCAAGCATTTACCTTGATTCTACTGGCATCTGGCTTACTTAAAACACAAAATTGGAAGAAGAAAAAAGAAACAGTGGGAAAAAAAAAAAAATAAAAGAAAGAAAAAAGGGGAAATGAAAAGAGAAAAAAATAAAGAAAAAGAAAGGAAGGTGAAAAAAAAAAATAAAAACTGAGAGTCTAAAACCTTTCTGTTTGCGCACAGAAGTCTCTAAAGTTTTAGTAAAAAGATTCGCGAACGGGTATCGACTTGCCAACTCTGACTGTTGACTTGTTTCTCGCTCTTTTCTTGTTTTATCTAATTTTTGGGAGGTTTTTCATATAGTCCTCTCCATTTCTGCTGACATCAATAATTTGGGCCTTTTGTCTCTAACCCATGTCTGGATATAGCTCTATCTTCGTAGCTGCGCCGTTTTCCACACACAAGCCAAGAGCTTTAAGACTTTTAAAACCAACTTTAAAATATCACCTTACGAAAGGGAATAAGCTTGGTTCGATGTCAACTTCTATGACCACTTTTATCCTAGACTGTATTGCCCAGCACACGGACCTTTTACAGGGACAAAAACAGGAGGTCGGATACAGTTATGAACATTAGCTCCGACTTTCCCCGACAAATGCATTTGTTCAATGCACTCAGTAAGCTGTCGTTAAAAGGGCTTGTTGGTAGCTACGACACCAACAATTTCCTTTGGGCTTGTAACCACAAGTTTGCTTTTTCCACTTCATCAGCACTTCCAAAGTGTAAGGTTCCGTTCGTCCTTTCATTAAGGCATCCACAAGCGAACCTTAACGTCTCGTAACCAAACTTTCTATAGCTTCACTCGCTTGAATCACTGTATCTACCCGAAAAAGTTTTGAACTCGTGGACTGGGGGGCTATCATGTCTCTTGAGCCAGTCTCCCAGCAATTCAAATATAAAACCTTCGCTATAATTTTTAGTTCCAAATTCCGCCATCCAAACGGCCTTGGGCTCTGAAAACGAGATAAATCATGCCAGTGATGGTTTCTTCCTCAGCTTTGTTTTGACGATAAAAACTGCCTTTCCTAAGATCTTAAGTGATCTGAGATATTTACTCCACTGCGGTCCAGCTTGTTGACATTCAAAGGATGCATGATACTTGCTTTGTAATTTCACTTTAATGTCACAGGTTTGCTGCCCCTTTTGTCAAAAGAAAAAGCTCCACACTTTTTTGTCATCTAAAATTTGTTCGTCAAGCAGTACCACAACAGCAACTTTGTCTTGTACTGCATCATCTAAGAGTTGTGGCAGGGACTATTTGACACACCTTTCCCGTCCCGTAACACACCTCTTCTGGGTGAGGGACCGTAAAAGAGCGCTCGGGTTCCGCGAACTCTAGGAAATAGCTTCAAGTCTCGTCAGGCAACAATTTATCCGACTGACGTTTTCCTCCCTAAGTTTTGCACCACAAAAACTTTCGGGGGCCCTCGCCTGTCAACGCATCTTTGGTGATCACAATAAAGTTGAACAATTTCTCAAGGGCATTGGCACCCTGACCACGCTGAAAGAAAATTGATCGTACAAAACATTCATTTCTGTCTTGAGGCCCATCTGAAGCGCTGATATCCAGTTTTACTGCATTTTTCAGCAACAAGAGTTTTTCTTCTTCCCTGGATAAACCGGATTTGGGCGGTGGGTTAGTATTTATGCCCTCGGTCGACGGATCCCCAGCAGCAAGTGGCTCTTTAGATCCATCCGTCCGTTTAATTGGCGCCGACAAGCTGTCTTTATGCGTTGAAATGTCTTTGCGTGCGCTACTTTCACTACTGTTCGGCTCCTCTTCATATAATAGCAGCTCATGCTGAAGAACAATCCATGGGCCTAATTTCAACTGCAGGGACGTTTTCAGTTTATCGGAATCTTTGGATCTCAATAGTAAAAAGGCTCGCCCGCCAATTTCCTCTTCCTCCACTTTTACTAAGCACTCTGTTGGAGTGCCTAATTCATCAAGCCAACTACACAACTGTTTAACATTCCAGTTGCCCATCATCTTTGTTGTCTGGGGTTTGCCTTGTGCCTGGTGTTTGTTCGGCTCAAAGGCACGCAAATGTGGTTCAAGGTCTTGCATCAGAATCGTCTCTGGTCCGGTTTTCAGCTGAAAAACTGAGCGCAATTGATCGGGATATTTGCATGCTAACAACAGCAGAGCGCGTCCATTTATGTCTTCTTTTCGACAAATGGTTGCATACTTCTCATCTAGCCCAATTTCACAAAGCCAGGAGGCGGTTTTCTCCACATCCCATGTTTCCATTGGCTGTATGGCTGCAAAAAAGACAGTTACTTAGTGAAGATCGAACAAAATCACCTGTAAACGATAACTAAATAGGCAAAATTTGCAAAAATCTCAACCACTTGAGTTTTCTTAAACAGCATGCTGGTCCATCAGGATACTACTCAATTCAGACAGTGAAAAGCCCTGTCACGAGGAAATAGCAACTCTTCAGGGAGTCTAATTATGGTGTGGACAGTCCCCACTTTCAGTGCTGAAGGGTTCTTTACTTTTTTAATAGCAGATAAGGAAACAAGTAAGTTAAAACGTAGGTAGGTAGAGAGGTAGGAAGGTAGATAGAAGGTTATGCGTCAATGCAAGTAACTGGTCAGCAGTAACAGTGTCAAAGGATTCTACCTGAGGCAGTCTGAAGTACTCTTCAATATCTCAATCAACCAGATATGTCCAGTCGGCTTTGCAGCCGACTGGTGTACCATTTGCAGAGGTATTGTGTTTGTAGTGGTTCGAATCATGTTCCACTGTTTTTATTTACAGTGAAACCTATATTGAACGGACACCCACGGGATCTGCTTAATGGGGGTGTCTGCTTAAATTAGGGAGTCCGTTTAAGGTGGCTGGCAACACTTTCCAGCAGGTATATAGTATAATGACCACAATTTGTTTACCAAAGATTGGACATTTATTTGCCAGCACTAATATTTCATCAAAGTATAACAGACATGTCCAACATATACAAACAGATACCAATCGTCAAGAAACCCTCACCAATCCCCCATTGGTAAAAAAATCACCATTCAATAAAGAAGCCTTACGATTCGTACCATTGGTGCGAATAGGAAGCTCCTCAGTCCATTGGTATACCAATTGCAAACTGCATCTCATTACTACATGGGAGCAAAACGTGAGCGATTTGTCGATTGGTGCCATTGGTTCAAATCGATTCCATTGAAAAAGCAGTTAGTCGATTGGTACACATTTGCAAATTTTGTACCACTGGAACCAACGGTACACATGGAAAAGAAGGCAGCCGATCGGTGCTCCATTTGTAAACTGCACATATTAACACTTGAGAGACGCGTGGAAACTACTTGTCGATTGGTACCAGTGGTACCAGTTGAAAAGTAGACAGTCGATCGGTATGCCATTTGTAAACTGCATGTGTGCGAGCTTAAAGCACTAAATGCAATGTATATTCTTCGTTCCTAAAGAGTGCAAGCCCAAACACAAGCTCAATACAATGTGCTAAATATAATGTTCTTTGTTCTTGAAGCATGCGAGCCCAAACACACGCTAAATACAACGTATATTCTTCTTTCTTAAAACGTCAGAGCCCACATACAAATAAATACAATGTATATTCGTCGTTCTTAAAGCGTGCGAGGCAAAACAAAGCCCGCCTCTTACAATGTGTTTTGCTTGAAAGCGTTGAGTTTAAACACGATAATCGTGATTTTAAGGGTCATTAAAGTATCTTTTGATGCCCTTACCAGGAAAAATCAATTGCCTATAACTCTGCACATGTATGCTTCAATTGGACCAAATTTGGACAATACTCACAACAGGCAAATATTGTCCAGTTCATGACGTTAACGGACCACACCCAATATCACGTGACCAGAAACAGAAAAATGCATTTTAACTAACTGGCCTAAACCTTTTCTGTCTTTTCTGTACAATAACAATTCAAAAGCCGTTTTGAAGAAATTTAAGCATGCGTTTTGGCTTATGATGAAAAATAAAAAAATAAGAATGGGAAATGTGCTTCTTTGACCACTCTTTTGCGCATAATTCTTTTCTTTTTTTGTCGCAAAAACCATGCTTGAATTCTGAGAAAGTATTATGTTCTTTCGGATTGTTCTAAAATCCAGTAATTACAATAGGCCCTTTGCAGGATCTGGTGACATGGTACGGAATAAATTGTGCTGGGACGCAAATGACGCAGTGGGACTTTCAAAACAAAGGAAAGTCGAGCTGGACTGGTAAGAGTTCCATTGTTCTGAAAGTCCCACTGCGTCATTTGCGTCCCAGCGTAATTTATTCCGTACCATGTGACCGGATCCTGCAAAGGGCCTATTATCTCTCGAGGAGAAAAGTTCTTTTTTCGCGACACCGGAAGTGGCCTGGTGACCAAGCATTGTTGACGAAAATTAGCAAGGCTGATTAAACAGTATAGGGATATATTTTCCAATATTTCGGAAGGCACGGCCTTCCTTCTTCAGGGTGTTACAGAGATTGACTCTAGTTTTAAACGTACAACAAGAGGCTCCGGTACTTCTATTTTGTCACGGTGGTCCTTGCAAAATTGCTACGTCTAAGCATTGTTGGCCAGGCTGTTAAGGCAACTTACATTCGTTGTTCGGTGGGCCCGTTCGGTGTGAGCAACTCAATTTCCTATTGGTCCAAGTCACTTTGTATAGCAATACTCCGCGTTATCATCTCAAACAAACAATTTTTATCTGCCGTCCACCAGTGCTGCAGCTCAGTTATTTTCACCGGTCACCGTGTTCTACAACACTGAAGTCATAGCTAATCGATTGCAACGTCTGGATGCGGATCAAGCAAAGTGTTATGAAAACGATCTTGATTGGAAATTACTACCGGGGAAACTGCGTGAAGTAAGTCTTTGGATAATTATTTTTATAACTTGCTGTACTGTATATGTATAGGGCTAGCCTATGTTGCAAACTTTCAGACGTTATTTCGGGCACGTAATCGTAGATCATTTTCAGGATGTTACCAACAGGTAGTTAGCTCTCTTAACAGTGCGCAGGCAACTTTTAAAACGTTAAGGATTAGTTTACGCTTGAAAAGTCAAAAGCATTTGATAGAAATTCCTGCAGATTCGAGATGGTCATTGGGATGTTTTGCCAGAAAAGATCGCCGATCCTCAGGGATTGAAAGTTTGGTTTTCGTAGCTCCCGCACCAATAGGCCATTTCCAAATTAGGTCAGAACTTCATGCTAGCCCACATATCCATATATGGATGACATTCCATATATGGGTATATATGGATAAGACAATATGAGAGTGTGCTCTATATGTGGGCTAGCATGAAGTTCTTGGCCCAAATTACCTCAGGCCTCTTTTTCGAAGCGAGTCTTGGTGCTTGTCTTTTCATATGCAAAATCAATTTTCATTTACATGAAAATGAGTTTAATTTGCGTGTGAATGAAAATTGATCGGCATATAAAAGGATGAGCACCAAGACTCACTTCGAAAGAGGCCAAAGGTACGTCGGAAATGGCCTATTAATCCCGTCCACAGAGTATTATCAGTGTGTTCTAAACATACATTTCAGAAAATAAAACGCATAACTTGCAGAAAAAAATCGGAACTTTCTGCGGACTTGTCATTGCGTGCTAAAAATTTATTCGGATTTTTTAGATTGCGACACCGCGATTTCAAAGTGTACTTAGTGCAACCACGAAACTTTCAGGCGATCTCAAGGCCTAGATTTCGGTGAGTGCCAGAATAAGCTTGTATAAGCCAGCATGTTCAAACTTGCTGGAACTGAAAATTCCATTCTAATACATGACGTTAATATGATCTTCTAGATTGTAATAATTTTATACCTGTCGCGATATTAAAACGTGCGTTGCGTTACGTTTTGTTGATTTTTTCAGACTATGTAGGACAAGATACGATTTAAAACTTTTTCTCGGAAATTTAAAAGTTGTTTCACAAAAATCAGTTTCAACTGACAAGAAGACGTCCCTTATGACAATGAGCGAATCGGGATTTTGAGACCTTAAGCCCAGCGGAAAATCTTAACTCCGAGACCCGCAAAATTCATTTTAAATGTTGTGAGAGCCAGAGTTTTTGAAGGACTATTGGCCACCGCCATGTTTTACGAATGAGAAGCTGCAATGATGCTTTGAATCAAATTGCATCATAGTTTCCTGGAATTAATGGGTTTAATAAAAAAAGTATTTCCGTTGATTTGGCTAAAATGGGGCGTGGTCTTGGATATTGCAAATCTCGCATTCAAAGTCTGCAAACGCATACCCAGGGTCCTCCCCCTACCTTGAGGTAAAGAGAGGACTCTGGGAACGAGGTGCAGGGTGACGTGGTCTGACGTGGTCAGCGGTCGGTGAAGATGGCGGCAGCTCCACAGCGGTCAAATCAGTGCGCATGCTTAAGCCACATGCTCGCGATAGAGCGCGCGTGGGAATGGATTGCACCATTTCTTTAGAAACAAGCAAGCGCCAAAATGGCGGCAGATTTAAATTTCGCGGTATGTGTTTCATTTCGCGAGGATAAGGCGAAAACAAAACAGCTAAGGTTTTTACCTTAAACACAGCTCTAAAAGGGGCGTCTCTTTTATATATCTTTTTCAACAAAGAAACTATCTCTGCAACAATAGTGAATTTTCTTGTCGAATTTACGAGTTCGTAGCGAAACATGAAGACAGTTGTCGTTGGTCTCTCTGGGGGCAGATTTTCGGATCAGAAAGGCTGTTGCCTAAGCAGTAAAACTCGGGAAAAGAACGTTTGTAGGGAAGAATGATTGAACTTAGTACCGAAATGGCTCGAGTGGCGGAGGTTGATCGTGGAAATTTTGTGGGATGAAGAGGGAAAGTGACCGGAAGTGCGTAAATCACGCGCGTGTTCACGCGAGTGCCCAGTCGTTTGACCGCTGTGAAGGCGGCAGCATGGTTTTGTGCTCCGCCAAAAACTGCTCTAGTTTTAGTTTTCTGTTAGCCCTATTTATTTATTTCTTCATAGTTGTGTGCCCTATTCTTTTCCAATTCTGCTTTTTGGCCGCGATGACTGCTATGGACTTCGAAAAGATGCTGGTGTTTCTAGGCTGTAGGTCAATGCTTAAGAAATAGAAAACATGTACCGTGTTTCTATCGAGTTATACAAACACGAGTGGAAGTTTGGGAGAACGAGAAATGCTGTGGGAACACGAGCCGCAGGCGAGTGTTTCCACAACTTTTTCGAGTTCTCCCAAACTTTCACGAGTGTTTGTATAACTAGATAGAAACACGGAGTAAATGTTTTCTATTTCTTTTAGAAAACACCACGACGAGAAAAAGGAAAACAACTTGTTCAAAATGTAAATTCTCTTTGCTCGCGCCATCACTACGTCAACAGCGCGCGCTAGTTCTGTCTCCATCGAGTTATACAAACACGATTTTTAACCAATCAGCGCGCGTGCTTTCTTAGGACTGTTTTCTAAAGTCATATATTTATTTAATGTTAATCTCCTTATTTTCTTTTCTTTTGTTGTATTTAATGTGTGTGTGTTTACTTTAATTAGCTACCGACTTCTAATTGTAATGTATATATAATTAACTGATAACCTGGCATTTATAACTATTTCAGGTTATTTCAAGTTGTCAGTTACCTTTATTTGTTTTTATTTAAATTAATTATGTCACTGTAACTTAATCTAAATAAGGAATGAATAAAGCTGTTGTTGTTGTTGTTGCAAGACGAATATCTAGGTTCTTTCCTCATGTAACACGCCACAAAGTCATAACAGTGAAAAACTGAGGTCAGATTATTGTAAGATGTGCCAAGGATTGCACTGCCATGAAAATATCGCAATTTGAGTGAAGCCTGTATGAATTAGGCCACTGACAAAATGATGCGCGAAAATGTTATCATCTATTAACTTTACTTAAAGAAAGATATTTTTCAAGTACCACAACCGCAGTAAACAATGTTACTGCTTTAAGTTACCAAAAACATAGTTGTACAAGTGCTAATCCTTCATGGCAGTTAAGGAAAATATCTTTTTGTTTCCTACTCGCTTTTTGATGTTAAACTGGGCTATTTCTTATCACTACTAGATGTAGCTCTCGCTAAAAGTGCCAACGAGCAACCATTCAAAACATATTCTAATTGGGAACTTACAAAAAAACGGAGTCACGTTTTGTGCACGTCACTTTTTTGTAGTCAAGTATTCAAAACAACGTCAAATGTCTTAAATACTCATGTAAATATTGTAAATATTGCTTTGATTGCTTTTTGCTCGCTGGCGGTGACAAAGTTGGCTCGCTGGCTGATGTCGAGTTTACTCTCGCCGTGGGTCGCTGGCTGATAGTTTGCTACAGTTGTCGTTTCTTTTAGCTTTGTTTTGATTGAATTCAGTTTAAATAGGTTTCTCAGTTTCTTTGATTGCTTTTTGTCTGCTGGCGTTGTCTAGATTTGGCACGCTAGCCGAAATTCGCACACTGGCCGAGTTGCTCGCTGGCCGATTGTTGAGCTTGCTAACTTGATAAATATACCACAATGGTACTTAACTAAAGTACACTCACATAGAACTGGAAATAAAAACAAAACTTACAAAAAGCAGGTGAAAATTACGTTGCATAGATGATCACAACTATGCAGGCTTGACGTTACAATCTCTGCGGGCTACGATTGGTCCGTTGCAAGACAATCGACCTCTTTTCCACCACGTCATTGGAATCTCAGGAATCTTACCTTACAACAGGAATCTTACCTTACACAGTACTTTCGCACGGCTCTATAATGCTGCTACATCGCCAACATCGCGTCTTTGCTCGGCTGGCTCGTTGGCAATTATTTATTTTGCACCAACAGATTTGCCAGTTGTTTGGGAAAGGAATGAAACAACAGGAAACCACAGTTCTGCTTGGTTTCCTAACTATGTTAAGTTTTTGTTTGGATCATACACCCACCTCCATAAATGACTTTTGGAATCAAATGAGCCATCATTTTATGGATCGCAATTGTCTTAACATCTGGTAAGAAGTATGTTTTACTTTTAAAGTAAACCATTGACTTAAGATATATTTGGGCTCCCCTTTATTTTTTAGCGTCACTCGTATACTCTTCGTGGCCATGCTATCCTTTGGCATCGCGGATTTTCAATGGAATAAATGTTAATCCATTGGTACCAATCGTACCAATGAACAAGTACAATGGAATAAGTTCCCATGAGTTACGTTTCACCAATGGAAAACCAATGGCTTGAGTCCCATTCCTTTTGAGTCTGTTTGCGTGTATTGGACAACCGTTCTTAGTCCGCAGGCAATCTTTCGAAAATTAATTTCCTTAGGCAGGGATTCAGTCATGGCACAGGAACACTTTCCACTTTACTTTGTCAATAAGGTGCATGATTCCAGCGTTTAATAAGTGTCATTTTCCGTATTTAATTTGAGGCATAACACATCTGAGACGTATCACTCGCCTGTCTGGGTTAATACGACCAATGCCCAATCATTACACCACCGAAACAAGAAAATGAAGGTAATAGGGTTCCTAGCAAGTCCATCATGGCGAACAGTGGAGAAAGGTAAAGACTCAAGTATTACACTAAAGGCAGTAGTATGATTTAAAACAGAAACCGCGACACAATCATGTCGAGCTGTTATAAGTACCTTGTTCAACACTTTTCTGTATCTGAGCATTTCTCACTCCAGTGGAATGTCCTTTATCAAGTGTACTTGCAGAGGCACCAGAGACTTCTCCTGTCACTGTTCCTTCTGGTACTGGATCAGCAGGTGCTACAAAAAATGATCACTTAAATGTGATTTGTTTTTTTACAGGTCAGTTTATACGTTTAAAACCGGGAGGCGTCCTCCTTTCTCCTCATTCTGGGAGTTAACCTTGAGATGATCAATTATAAAACTTTGTAGAAATGTATTAGAAAGATGATAAGAATAAATGGCCTTAAATAATATGAAAGAAAAATGTACTTATGCAGTTTTCTAGCAGGACATAAGAAACACAACAAAGTCCAGCTGTCAGTGACGGATACAGACCTTGAGCAGAGCAAGGGGGAGCGTTTTTTTGGGTTGCCTTGCCGGTTTTTTTTCCTTCTGCAATTTTTTTTACCTAAAATGGGGGCCAGGCCCCCTGCACCCCTGTGCGATAACGAAAGTTTCTCTTGACATACTGTGTTAGTTGGATCCCTGTCGGCAGTATACTACGTACAAGGAGTGAAAATAAATTTTACTTGAGAGAACAGAAAGGCATTTCCATTTCTATTCTATTTCTAGAATGACCTCCTATGTTGAATATTGTGGACTCAACTGATTCAACTGATTTTCGCCTAAATCTGAGTGCAAGTAAGGGTTTATGCAACAGTCGATTCCAGTAATAGCCATACCTCCCCGCCCTGTTTCTTACACCTGTGTGGCAAGGGAGAATTTAGAGAGGGGAGGACTGGGTGGCTCGCCACCTCCCATTCTGCGAAAGCGAGATAAAAAAAAGTTTGTAAAAATATTATGTTAAAGGCAAACACTCCAGGCTGGCACCTCATTGTAGTTTCTAGTTTGTGGCATACTTGCTAGTATTTCTGGTGCAACAATTTTAAATTAGATCCTAATTCTCAAGTTGAAATATTTTAGTTGCATGCTTCATTGACTCTGCAACCCCAAGGCACCAGCCAGCCCCTTTAAAAAATCCTGTATCTGCCCATGCATGGGTGAAGAGAAGTACTGTGAGAGAAAATTGTATTGTCTACAAGCAGAACACAATAGGCCATTTCCGAGTTCCCTTGTGCCTCTGTTTCAAAGCGAGTTTAAGTGCGAAACCATTCTTATGGAAATGACTTTGATTTTACTTGAAAATGAAACTGCATGCAGAACTCATTTTCATATGGAAGGTTTTTGCAGGCTTGGAGACTCGTTTTTGAGAGGGAGGCAAGCAGGGCACAAGAGAACTCAGAAATGGCCTAATCCAATGATCCCCAAGCCAGGGCTAAACCTCAGACTGGGGGGGCTCAATCCAGAGTCTCTGAGGAACACTGAAAAACCATTCGACCACAGCCTAAACATTTTCAATATTGTAGAAAATGGAATTACCATTTATGTAACAAAACTTCTCTTGCCCAAGGTCCTTTGGCGTCGTACAAGTTTTATGCTGTAAAGCTTACACAATGCCTGGGTAGGTGGCCAGGCAGGAACCCTTTTTCTTGTTTTCCCATTGCTTTAACATGTGGTATCCCTTTTTCAGACAATTGGTCGTGAGCTTTATTGTGGCATTTCCTTCAATATTTATGACCACTGGACTTCAGAGGCGACGCCCCAAGCTTTATCACAATCTTTCGCAATTTCCATCACCCCCCATTCTTCTTACTATCATCCTCTGTTGGGCTGCCCTCTTTTTTCTACAAAGGGAATAATTCAGTACAAATAAATTGGGTTGCTGATTGTCCTTATAGCCTGTTCGCAGGCCTCCTTGGTAGTTGGGGACGAGCGAAAATGAGGCGAGGAAAAAACGAGGGAGGACTAAGTCGTGAAGCGGGCGGGAGAGTCTGTAAGAGTTGTTCTTTAACGACCCTCTTCTGGTAATAGTACGGAGACTTGCTATACCCTCAGATTGGTCAATTTTGACAGTACTGGTCAGCACTCCGGCGGATCTTGTTCAATCAGAAAGATGTGCGAGCGCGGCCTGCGAGTGATTATCGAGAAATCCAGAATTGAGTTCCATCTGCCTGAGTATTTCCGGAATATTCAGGAGCTAGCAGAGCGCTAAGGAAGGACGCAGCAACTATGGTGTAGTAAATCTAGCCTCGTGGGAAAGACGTTTTCGCTATTCTTCCAACTGGTTTTGGGAAAAGTTTAATTTTTCAGCTCTTCCCACGACTTGCTAAGGCTGTTATGAAGTCAGAAATGTGTTCGATCGTGATTGTCTCTCCCTTGGTCTCAGTGATGCGGGACCAAGTGGAGCAGCGAAACATCTTAAATTCTCTGCAGCAGCAATTAGACTCGGCGAAGAATACGAGGAAGACGAGAAAGCGGGCGAGAGAAGGGAAGTGTGAAATTGTTTTCGGTAGTCCAGAGACCAAGCTATCAAGCTCTTGGAGAATGGGATAAATTCTAAAACGGAAATGTCATAAGCTATAATTTAAGAATACAAGAATATTTTCAGCCTAAAATCGGCAGAAAAATAAGAATATTCAGCCTGGGCCGGAAAAACAACATTCTTATAAAAAAAAGAGTGTATGCCATTGTTCGGCTTCCAGAGCACGATCTAAGGGCTGTAGTTTTCTACTAATAACACAATACGAAATGCCCTTCATAAACAAGAGTGAAGCAACAACAAGACCCAAAAATAAACGGCAAATGTACAAATGCCACGAACCGTAGGAGTCGTGTTTGGCCAGTCTATTTTATTTACCATCAGGCCGAAGGAACAGAAATGCCGTTATTCGAGGGACCTTCGTTCCACTACATGTGACGTTTTTTTTTTAACAAAATCTGCAGTGTCTTGAAGGGTGGAATTCAGCATTTGACGAAGACATGCCATGGAAGCCAGCGATCGAACACATGCGAGCGAAAACAAGTGATTGCAGTTAGATCATGTTGCCACTCGCAAATTGTGTTATTTCCTCGCGCAAGAAATAGGAGAACATTTTTACTTTTTGACACTTCATCAAACCACGGGTGGGCAGAAGAGGGTCGTTAAAGAAATTCTTACAGGCTCTCTCCCTTCCTTCCTCGCCTTAGTCCTCCCTCATTTTTTCTCTTGTTCTCCCTTTTTTCCCTCCCAACTACCGAGAACCTGGAAGAGGCTATTGTCCTTATTGCTGACAATACTTTAGAATAAGGGCTTCTAGGTTTCTTAAGTATTCTATCACAGTCACCCCAGTAAATGATGTTAGCAGATAATGGTTAGTGTATACCTGCAATATTTCATCAAGGAACAAACCGAATATATATTTTTGTAATCAAAGGAGAAGGTCACTCCAAAACGCTTACTAATTTTTTGTCTTCACCTATACTAGTAATAGTTATCACTAAAGCCGGCCCCACTTTCTTTTATTTCTGCTCATTGAAACAATAATATTGAACGTTATTGTTCTAGTCTGATACTAAAAAAAAAAGCAATTGTCTTGATATGCACTCTTTTTTATATAAGAATATACTTTGACGTGACATCTTGGCCTCGCTACGAAAAGTCGTGTCCAGAGCACATGCACAATGCGGCTGAACGCGATCCAGATCCAGAAACCAAACACTTGTACTTGATAGCCTAATAAATTCTAAATAAGACGAAAATGCCATAAGCTATAATGTAAGAATAATACAAGAATATTTTCAGCCTAAAATCGGCAGAAAAATAAGAATATTCAGTCTGGGCCGGAAAAATAACATCCTTAGAAAAGAAAACAGTGTACGAGCAATCGTATCTCGAAAGCACAACAGAAGTGAAATGTAAACAAAAGCATCGCGTTACAGTCGCCATATATGCAAATTAGAGTCTAGCTTTTTGACCTCAATGAAAACGCTGCAAAACATTTACATTTGGATCCCTGCCGTAAGATTACTCAGTGAAAATAAGCCATCCAAATAAACGAGATCCCAAAGGAATATTTCAAACTTTATTCCTCCAGAGCTAACATTTGAGAGAACCTAAAACATATTTTGCAATATCAAGAGAAAAAAACTGGCAGAAAAACAGGTGTCAAACTCTGCAAATTACAAGCGGATAACAGCGGAAGCCACACAGAAATATGACCTCTAACGGCTTTACTCTGATGAAATGTCTCCCTGAAAACACAGGATTAGTGCTTAGCGAAATATTCCGATCGTACCATACAAAAGGGGCAAGACTTCCTAAGCAGCTACTACACGTGAATGGGAGTCGCGCAGGCCTGTCACCTTTTTGTTATCCTTGGGTAATTCTGACGATCGGAAGGTACTGTACTGATTTAGCTATTTAGTCGCAAATGAACCACACTGGCCTCGAATTTCGATCTAGTATACTTCAGGACTCTCTGAGCTGTTTTCCCCCCAAAATCCATCTTCAGGCTCTCTGAAAGCGTTTTCAATTTGTTTTAGATCATAATCTCGGCCATTTCGAAGCGAACTTATTTGATCGCGCTGAAATAGTAATGGAGGCCGGCAAATACAAACGCTTTTCAGGGACGCTTAAACTCGAGATCTAAACCAAGGACAAAGCTCGTGGCAAAGACACTGATCCCGCAAGTCCTCGCGCCCATGTCCCTTTGCTGGCCTCCCATGAGCGTTTGCGGGAAAAAACGTCGATACCTTGCGGGCGTGCAAGCGATCAAATCAAGATTTTTTTGCGGCTATATACCGGAAATACCTACATTCTCTCTTCTTCTCTCTCTATTAAGCGGGGAGTCCTCTGGGGCCAAAAACCCTGCGGGGGCAATCAACTAAACATTCAGCTTCTCCAACTCCCTGAAGTTTCAACTTCTGAAGTGCTCACCATCCTGAAGACATTTGTCTCGAAAGAAGCGATTTTGGAGGTCGCCATTTTGAAACTGTCTTGGCAGCCAGGCCATGTTTATGTGACATCATTCCGTCCAAAAGAGGTGGAAAGGAGAAAAACGTGAAACTGACATGGTATCCTTCAAAAGGATAGCAAATCTATTTTTCCAAGAAATTATCCATTTCACTATCTTCAATGTTATCATTGCAGTAGTTAAAAGACTTGTCGGAAGCCATTTGGACAAAATTTCTTGGACAGAATGACGTCATGAAAATGTAGCCAGCTGCTAGGTACTGTTTAAAATGGCAGCAACAACGTTCAAATTTTGGGCTTCTTTGGAGACGAATTTCATAAGGAAAATTTGCAATTTAGGGGCTCAAACTTTGGTGAGTCACTAAACTTAATGCAAGGTTGGCAAGGTTTTTTTGGAGTGACCTTCCCCTTTAATGTCAAAACTAGTTGTCGTGACAACTCTGAGTTAGAGGCTAACAACTTTAAAACCAATAAGTCCAGAAATTCAGTCTAATTAAACAGAAATTTGTCAATTAAACATATTTCTGTCAAGTTGATAAATGATACATTTCTTCCATGTTTCAAAGAAATCTGTCACAGGCATTCAGTGCCAACATGAAATCATGAAAAATTAAGGTGGCTCTGGGCCCCTTCAAAAACGATAAATTTTGTTAACAAACAGTACAAAGGTACGTACTCTTTTATGCTTACATGATTATATATAGTGATGATGATCAAAATGTGATGACTGGCAACTCTAAAGTCAAACACTGAACAAATATCGCAAATTAACAAGGAAAAGAACAATCCCAACTGACAGTTTAAGGCAAAGGGATGCTCAGAATGGAGTTAAATTCTTGGCAGCTGAGAAAAAATCCATCCAGCAACCAGGTGGAGGGCTCGAACCTGGGAACTACAGATGACAGCAACATCTTTTTTTTGTGCCACAAATCAGGGGCACCCAACGACAATTTTCGGAAATATATCTGTTCGGAAGACGATTTGAGATCTAGAATTTTTGGAACATTTTTTGTAAAATTTCTTTCTTGAATGCTTCTCCTAAGATTTTCGAACATCTAAAATATGGTATAATTGCCTATTTTTAACGGATTTTTACCCTAAAAAGGTCACCTATAATTTTCGGGAGCCTTTTTTCTGGCTGAAATTTTCGAAAAGGTAAGTTTTGATCCCTGTAATTTTCGGATCACTAGACTTTCAGCTAGGAAATCCGAACAGATGAAAAATTTTTAGGGGATAAAAATATGCCTATATCTACCGTTTAAATACCAAAATACTTTCAACAATGCTATGTTTTAGTGCTTTTGAACTATATTCTCGTTGGGTGCCCCTGACAAATGAATCTGAATAAAAAGCAGTTTTTTCCAAAGTTAGTTTGATTCTTTCTGTTTCGTCTTGCCGAGTTTTGAGTTTAGAGCACGTCGAGGTGATGCGAAGGTAGCTGAGCTTGATTTCCCCGAAAAAGTGTGTGAAAAGGAGTACAAAAAACTTCCTTTTCTAACATGAAACAACGCTCTTTAAGGATAATTTGTGACCAAAATATTAAAACACAAGCCTTGCAAGTGATTTAACAACAAAAATGGTAATAAAGCGTTGTTTATTCTGTGCAATCCTGCAAACTCTTTGAGGCCGAGAACTGGACCTTCTGGCCATTAACTGGGCCCAGGAACAAAGCCTCCATCAAGTTTTGGTTATTACACTGGAGAAAATAGCATGGGGCAGTTGATAGCTAAACATATGCAGACTGAATGCTGAAGCTAGTTATTTCAAGGTAAGAAATACAAGTTTAGGTTTTTTGTGGCCGAGAACTGGGCCCCATACTGTACTATAAAGACCTCGATTCACGGAAACCGTTGTTCAAAATATACCCGACAGACAAAGATTCATGAAGTAGAATGCACCCCCACTCAGCCTGAAGCCAACGGAAATATTCGTCCCCATAATGAGATGCATTTCACCAATGGAATAAATGTTATTCCATTGGTACCAGTCATACCAATAGACAAGTACAATGCACCCCAACCCCCCCCCCTCCCACTCAGCCTGAAGCTAACAGAATTATTCTGAGTCCCCATCATGAGATGCATTTCACCAAAATTAATGATGGAATTAATGTTATTCTGGACAATGGTACTAATTGTACCAATGGACAAGTAGAAGGCACCCCTACTCAGCCTGAAGCCAACGGAAATATCAGTCTTAAGACCCCATAATGAGATGCATTTCACCAATGGAATAAATGTTATTCTATTGGTACCACTTGCACCAATGGACAAGTAGAATGCACCCCCACTCAGGCTGAAGCTAACGGAAATGTCTCAAGTCCCCATAATGAGATGCAATTCACCAATGGAATAAATGTTATTCCATCGGTACCAATCATACCAATCGTATCAATGGACAAGTAGAATGGAATAAGTCCCAGTAATGAAATATGCTTCACCAATGCAAAACCAATGGATTGAGTCAAATTCCATTTGAGTCTGTTTGTGTGTATTGGACAGCCCTCAAGTATTACCACTGGAAAGTACTGAAAATTTTCATTTCATGTATATCCCTAAAATTGGAGGCAAAAACTTCCAGGATATCACTTATGATCTTCTAGAAAATGATCTTAAAATGAATGCCCAGGAAGTTCGATTCCATACTGTCCACCACAAAACAATGGAGCTACTCCAATCACTGCAAGATTTGTTGTGAGAGAAGACAAGGATGCTGTGACTTTTAGGTCGAAAAGTGGCTGAGGTCATCCTCACTCAAGACTTTGCTTGAGCAGTTCAGAAAGAAAAGAAATCCATGATGCTGTTAAACAAGCTGCTCACAACGCGAAGGTAGTCAACAGATCTCTCTTTATTGACATTTCAATGTTTTTAACATCTTAAATATTCCTGTTGAGTATCAAGTAGCTCCTACCTAACAGACCATTTTACAGCTGTCTGCTCAGTCACCTGGCCTTTGAATGACAGCGAGGCTGGCGGTGACCTTGGTTTGATACAGACCTCACTGCTTTAGTCATGTAAATGCACTTAGTTAGCATTAGAACAACTTGAATTACACAACAAAAGCAGTGAGGTCTGTATCAAAACAGGGTCACCACCAGCCTTACTGCCATTCAGAGGCCAGGTCACTGAGCAGGCAACTATAAAAGGTCTATTTCCAGACTAAATTGAAATGAAGAAAAATTATTATAGTTAAAGAGGACACCATATCATCCTTAGCTGGTTTTCATACAGGTCCATTATCCTGGTCCAATAGAACTTATCATGGTTTTTGACGCCATCTTGATGGGTAGGCAAAGCGTTCAGAAATTACTAACAGTACAGTGTTTGTATGGGAATCCGATAGCAAATACATTGTAACTTCTTCCAAAATTGAATTTTTCACAATTTCTGAATCGCAATGTTAAAATACAACGTAGAAGATTGTATTTACCAAGTTTGAAGGATGTAGCTTGGCCATAAGACGCTCAGTTACTTTTTCTAATTTCCCATACATTTGTCGCGTAGACAAACGTTTTAAAAATTTACAAACAAATGTATGGAAAATTTAAAAAATATTAGTTCAGCGACTTGTAGGAAAGCTACATCCTTCAAACTTGGTGAATAAAATATTCTACCTAGCATTTTGATGTTTTGATTCACAAATTGTAAAAAATTCAATTTTGGAAGAAGTTATTTGGTATGATCGGATCTCCATACAAACACTGTAATAAATTTCTGACCGCTTTGCCTACCAGCAAAGAAGGCGTCAAAACTGTGGCCTATTGAAATTTGGAGATGTTGGTTTTTGAGGAGGAAGGAAAATAAGAGTTCCCTGGACAAAAACCCTCAGAGCAAGGTGAGAATAAACATACTCAACCAACAAACAACACTGGGTGGGCATCGAACCCAGGCCAGACTGGTGAGAGGCTAGCGCTCTCACCTCTGTGCCATCCCTGCTCACCAAACTCCCCTATGCACCATGATGGCTGCCATCTTCTGCATATTTTTTCATTATTACTATTCACATGTGTGATCTGCTACATAAATACACGTGTATACATTATCATGCATTTCTTACTTTCTTCTTGTGACGTTGATGGATCTTTCTCTCCCCCAATGGCACCTTCTTCTGTGGTTTGTTTGGGACGTACTACAAAACAAGGACATGAAAATTTGACAAGGTCACAAGACATTGAAATGTGTATTTATTTCATTCCCAGCTGAACAGCAAAACAAATGTGAACGATTTTTAAAATGCTCTCTATACGATATATGCATGGTCATACAAATATATTAAATCTATTAAGTCTGAGTTATAACTTACACAAAAATAAAGTTACATAAAATCTCTCTTCAGTCAAAATGACATTTTGAAATAACTTGTTTTCACAAATCAACTGCAAAACTAAAGGTAGAATTTCTGGTGAGAGCTAATGACGAATTAACCTTCTTCTCACATAAGGCAAACCCAAACATACTTCATGACTAAGATTGCGTTCTTACCTCCACCTTTAAGAGACCCTACAGAGAGTGCAAGTGTAAGACTATCTTGATTATCAAGAGGTCTTAAACTTTGACTGTCACATAGCTGGAAAAAAAATTCAAGAAACATCAGAGGCAAAGGAACATTAGGGAGTAGCTATAGTATTACAAGGTTGCTTTTGCAGTTCAGCTTTGAAACCCTTGTCCAAGTTCTCAATAAATGCCACGGCACTGCTAGAAAAGCCATCAAAGAAGTTTACAAGTTTGAGAGTTAACTGACATTGTGCAATATTGTCTTCTGCATATATAAATACATCTGTTAAAATTTTATTCGTACAAAATGTAAAAAGTGTTGTTAATTTAGTAAAGGGGAATCCTTGTTTACAATATTTGCCTCATTAGCATATAAGCAGTTCAGTTTCTGATGTAGCTACAAATAAATCAGTTCTGAAGATTGAATGGTCATACCAGGATGCTTCTTATGCCCTTTTTTTAATTATTTTATATTATATCATATGCATGCTCTTTCTTTTTAGTTCTGAAGTTTTCAATAATTTTATCAGTTGTAAAAAGTATTTAAGATAGATAGATAGGAGGCCTTGTAATAGGGATAACCTCTGGGTCCTCCGTTTCAGGATTGTTTAATTCTGAATAGAGGAATTATTATTATTTATAAGCTTTCTTCTGTGGGCAACGTCGTATGCAAATGAGCAAAAATGTAAACAATGACGTCAGCATGAATCCCCCTTTGGTGGTTTAATTAGGAAAAGCGTTTACATTTTAACTGGAAACTTTTTCAAATCTGTTTCAGTGGAAAGTATTAGGCAGTAAATACAAATTATCAGTTTTTCAATCTGTCTTGCCTTCTTTCCATTATGGTAAATATCTTGATCTTTGATTGGAAGCCCAGTTCTCTCCATAATCTCGCGTTTTACATCAACAACTGATGGTGGATTAGTAAACTGTAAGCACAGAGGACCAAGGTAGCTATGCTCAATAATGACCTGAGTCCGTGAGCTGAAAACAGAAAAAAAAATCAGCGTCATTTTTTTCAGTGTTCTATATTAATTGATTGTGAATGCATTCCTTTTAAGATACAAATGAAATGGTAAACACAGAACGTAATAAAGCAATTCAGCAGAAGTAATGTTGTCATCTCATGGACACAATGATGCGATGATACAATAGATTTTACCTGTTGTTGCCTTCAGGCTTAATGGTACTCTGATCCCCCACATGCATAATTTCCACCACAGGAACATCGTCTTGATTGCCTGATTCCCAGCCATTTTCATGTACGGGTAGTACTGGTTCAGTTACTCCTGCTGTCTGATCCTCTGCGCGTATAGCATCCACCATAGCACCATTTTTTTCTTGCTTGCCTGATTCCGGGAAAGTTTCATGAACAGGCACATGTAACACTGATTCAACTAAATGTACCCCTGCCAACTGATCCTCTGTGAGTGTAACTTCTACCCCAGGAGCAGTTTCTTGTTGTTTGCCTGTTTTCAAGCCAGTTTCTTGTACAAGCAACACTGGCTCAACTACTCCTACAATTTGATCCACTGCCTGTATAACTTCCACTACAGGAAAACCTTGTTTGCCTGATTCCAGGCCAGTTTCTCCTACAGGTAGCACTGCTTCAGGTAATCCTGTAGTGGTTGTAGTTTCTACCACATTGCCCTTACTATATTTGCTCTCGGGACATAAATTACCAAACTGAAATGACTCACTCTTGTGAAGCTCCACCTTTGACACCTAAAAGAAGGTTAAAAAACACTAGGTAGTATAGTGCTGGGGGTTAAGCCTTCTGGACAAAACATGGATTAAATCTTATCAAACATATTTTATTGATGATAAGTAATTAATAAGCTAGCTACCACTGCCAGCCTGTAATGTTGCCCTGGTACATTCACCAACACCCATCATTTTGCATGCCTTATGGTGGGGAGATGCACATTACCAAGTTGCCTAAGAAAATGACACAAGGTTTCTGACGGCTAACAAAATGACATATGGCCATTCTGCTTCTCACACATTTATCATACGATGCAATCTATGAGACAAAACTCCATGCAATAAACAAGGATGATATAAACGTTGTACACAAAAGGTGATCGGCTGAGGACTATTTCCTACTCAAACTCTCATTTAATCATCACAATTACAATTTCCTCAATTGTGATTGGTGCATAAACTGCTGTACTCTGTTCTAATTGAAAGGCTGCGAGCAAGAACGTCCCCTAGATTTTTTGGCCATTTTCAAAGTGCTCAAAAGTAGCTGAATTTTGGCATGTGGGCTTTGTTTTACCTGAGAAACATTGCTCTGAAGTTTGTTTTGCAGGGTCTCTCTTCGTTGTCTACAAATAACGTATGCAAAACTGACTCAGTTTTCCAAGCGGCATCTTTTGGAGATCTGTTGTTAAACGAAAAACAAAAGAAACCTTTTGTTTGGCTAAAGCATGAAGTCACTATAAGGCAATGATTTCGCACTGCTGCTACGTTAGCTCAAGTGGATAAGCGCTGAACGAAGCTGATTCGTATTTGTTTTGTCGTGACACTCGTGGGCTCGATTCGAGTTCGGTGATATCTTTTTTTTTTTCTGTTCTGTTTTTCTTTTTCTTTCAAAAACCTTCTCTGTGTCTTTGTAATTTAATTGCCGTTTTTACTGGTAGGGATCTGGGATGACATGTTTTTTTAGCTGCCATTGTCAGTGACTTACGCTTTTGGCACGCAAAGCGATAACACAAAGTCAGAGCTGGCTTACCTGTTTATTACGCAGAGTTTGCTCGTTATTTCCACCGATATTCAACGCTTATTCGAGGAATATTTGCGCCCACCTGGTAGGAGATTTGGCATCATTAAGCCTTTGACCCTCGATCAAAGTCATTAGCACGCCTCAAAGAAGCGAGGTGTGTTCTTGTTCCGAGATCATGGTTTAAGTCTGCTGTGAGCTTAGCCGTTGAGGAACAAGTGAGCCAGGCGGTAGAGTCTAGAAATGCTCCTTCGTCCAAAACAAAGCATCCGTCGTGGACTTATGGCTCATTTGACAAACTTCGGCGTGTGTCAGTTTTGGAAATTAGAACTGCTTTCTAGACTCTTATTATTTTCTTGAAATTAGCCGCCTCACTATCCTTCGCTCCAAAAATTTCGCGCCATGACCATCGTGTGCGCGACTTATAGCACTTGAGAAGAAAAAGGCCAGGCAGCAAAGTCGTTGCATTTGACCTGTGCTTCAAAGACCTTCGAAGTTTCTAAGCCATTTTTACGGGCCAAAGAGAAATCGCAGGTCGGTTAAATTCGCAAGCAAGCGTTCCGTGTGTGTGTATCGTGGTTTTCCAAGCAGATGATTACTTTGAATTGTGATAGAATCGAGCCCGCCGCGAAGGTTTAACTATAGGAAGAAGAAAACTTCAGCTCAAATGTAAGTTTTGCTTTGTATTTCAGCGTACCTTTGCTGATGAATTTTCCATTTGATGCGCTTTTTTTCGGCATGAGCAGCGTGTTAGCTTAAGGCTTTCTCTTTCTGTGTTGTCAGATATAATCATTTCATGGAACGAGCAGTTTTGTACCAAAAAAGTAATTTCACGTAGAAACATTTCAATCACTGACGTAGCCGCTTTGCAAAACATCCAACCTCTCTTTCTAGCCACTTTTCATTGAGTTTAGTTAAGTATCGATTCATGCAAGTCGAGATTGTCTCCCTTGGCTTAACACTGCTAACCCTAACATGTCCTGACCTTAACTCTAGCCCGAACCGAGGCACTTAAGCGCTTACTCTAAACGCTAGCCCTAATCCAAAGCAATAACCCTAATTCTGAGCGCTAGCCCTAACCCTAAGCAATAACCCTAATTCTGAGCGCTAGCCCTAACCCTAAGCAATAACCCTATGCCTGAACGTTAACTCTAAGCTCGACCCATAACCCTGACCCCAAACGCTAACCCTAACCTTGTTCCGTAAGCCTAACCTTCAACGCTAACCCTAGTTTCCAGCGGTAACCCTAACCCTAACTCTAATAAAACTGGGAAATCTTAACCTTAGGAGTTAAAGTCAGCATTTAAAAAAACTTAAAAGAAAAACAACGCTAATAGTATTGTGTAACAAAGAAGTTCCAAAAGACGCGGACTGTGCCGACATGCAAGCGTTTTGCATACTTTATTTCTAGAATACGCAACACAAACGAGGGGAAATAAGTGCAAGGCAGTTTTCTACAGGACTGGTATAAACAAATTGGTATGCGAAGTTTGGAGCTGTTTTGGCCATTTTCGATTTTAGCAAAAAATCTAGGGGACGTTCTTGCCCGCGGCCTTTCAATACTATATATCGTATGCAAATATGGTGGACCACTCAGTGGGCGCCCGGGACGAGTGGAATGAAAGCTCGTCCCGGGCGACGACCGAGTGGTCCGCCATATTGGCATTCGGTTTATATATATTTATCTGCAAAGTTGTATTCAGACAGTCAGATGTAATTGGACACCTGCAATCAGTTCCATGAGCCAATCATTTTAAGTCCTCTCCACTAAATCTACTTATCACACCATTGAAAGTGAAGAATGATCATCGCAGTAAATTTTCAAATTTAAGAAATTGGAAAGAAGAAGCCTGAAAAAAATCAGGGCTTCAATGAGATTCAAACCCGTGACCTCCACAAATACCTTGAATAAATTGACCTTGCTCTTGATGTGTGGCTTCATGCATGTACATGTAGTTCAGTTGGTAGAGCACCACACCAGTATTTGTGGAGGTCACAGGTTTGAATCAGTTGTCCTATTTAGTCTGTAATCAAACATGTAACCGACAAATCAGACTCCCGCTTTGCAGTCCTCCAATTTTGTTAATCAATTGTATGATCATTAGTTATTATAGCAATTGGACCAAGTGGTGCTTACTACATACAAATTTAAGGTTTTTTGCGCCAGATTAGGACCACGCGGAAAAAGTAGCTATTTGCAAGGGCTATTAGAATCCACAAAGAAAAATGGGGGTAGCCATGCATTTTTTAGGGACAATTAGCCTTGAATCTCTCAATCAAAAATTCTGACATCAGAATTTTCTGAAAAAAAGGAAAGGGTATTTCTTCACAGATTTTCTTAGAATTTGCCATTAAATACAGAAAAGCAAACATGTCATAACAATCTTAAAACTATGTGGTAATCATTTTTAGTATGTTTTTTCCAAAGGCTCTTTTAGCATCACTCACAGCTTTCCTCTGGTTCAGCTAAAATACAGTCTAAATTAAACTTTTCCTCACAACCACTAAATAAGATGTTGAAAAGGCTTTCCACGTCCATTTACAACATAAATTCTCGGGGTAGCCACTTGTCTTTTAAAGTTACTCACGTTGTTGAAAATGTTTACAGTGCCAGTTACAGTTTTTCTTGTCACCTCTCCAGTAAGTAGTAAATTGCACCAACTATATATGCCATCTACAGCGCGATGTTCACAGTTGGATTTCAATGTAACTTTCAACAGATAACAGCTAGGTTTTCAGCTGGAAGCTGTTCACAGTTAGTGGTTACCAATACACTGCTATTCTGGTATTCTATTTTTAGTACAGCCTGGTTCATTAAACTTTTGATCTGGTCACAAAAGGAAAAGTTTGCTTTACGCTGTGTGATGCAGAGAATGTAATTGAGCACTAGCAAAAGAAGGCTCATTGTGTACTATAACCAAACAGCAGACCAGACAAACCTGTTTCTTCTTCTTCTTTAGCTTTGGTCTCTTCTTAAATGAAGCTGAACCAACACACACCACACAGACTGTCAAATCATCCCCTTTCTTTTCTTTTTCTTTGGTTTGAGAGCGAAAGCATGCTGTAGTCAGGTATAAACTGATGAACATGTTCTGGAGGCGTGTACATGTACTTGACTGGTTTGGGACTGATTCTTTCTTTTGGTAGCACCTCATGCTTCACCCCCTTTCTTCTTAATTGTCGTTTAACATAAGGACAGGTCTTCACTTGGTACAAGTTCCCATTGTCATCACAGTACAGTAGTGTCTGTTGAAGGAAACCAACTAAGCATGGATATATACTCTGCCATCATCCAAACGGATGGAACACAAGTAAAAACAAAATAGTATTAATTTAACCTTGAAATTATGTGAAAGATTGACATGTGTACATCAGGAAAATAGCAAAGAAGAAAAAATCAGTGAAAAACTATAATTTAAATCATGGTGACTAAACTGTTGGGATAAGTTGTCAGTTGGCTCCTTCAAAAATAATTTTGTGCCCTAATAAACTGTGATTTAAATGTCCAGAAAATCCCCCCCACCCCACCCCAAAAAAACCAACAAATTCACTGAGAGTATTCACTTGGGATGCTCAATATTGAAAAAACAAAACTAGAAATGGGCTTTTGGACACAGGGCGTGACAAAAAAGCTGTCTGATAGCCCAGGACAAGTGAAACGATCGGTCAGGCTAGCACCTTCTTATCACAGGTTGCCTGACAGGCAAGCATGAAGTGGGCTTGAGTGAAACAATGTTGGTTGTTGCTCTTGTTGTTGTTTTTTCTACTGGCAAACATCAGACATTGTGTTTAACTTGTTTTAGATTTGTTTATATAAAACTTCTGAAAATTATGAATTCAAAATAATATTAAAAATAAATGATGCAGTTATGCTTATTTAGAAATTCATAGAATAACTAAAATAATCAATTAAATATAGTTGAATACTAGATTTAAGTAATGTTTCTTACATTCCCTAGTAAACAGTTTGCTACTTCTGCATCAGCAAGTGTCGCAAAAGCATATGTCTGGAAGAAAAGAATAAAGGTGTTACCATAATTATTAAAGTCCAGGTACATCACTTTAACAGTTTACTTGCCCTGCATGGATACAAAATGTCCCCAAAATAACGAAAACTAAAGCTACATGTTCATATATTGTACAAATTATTTCTCAATGCAGGAATTTGAACAGATTATTTGAGTTACCTACATTTTATTGTACAAGGGGCTTGGTAAAGCGTTAAGCTCATACAACTTTGTATTCGTTATCTCACTATGAAAATTTTCTTCTTTCTCCTTTGTGAATTCTCAACTTTGTCTAACATTGCAATTAAGCAGGCCAGGGAATGGGTGGAATAATAATATTAGGGAGCTTAAGCAAGTGCGTTTTTGAGACACGGACGGCAACCGGAAGAGAACATTTCTCGTGCTAGGACCATCTTGTCTCCCAGATTTTTATACTACTTGTCTCTAATAGAGAAGAGATACTTAGCAATGTGAATGTGGTTGTGCGAGGGCAAGTTAAAAGTGAAAATAGCTCACTTCCGGTTGGCGTTCCGCGTCTCAGAAATGCGTGTGCTTAAGCTCCTAATAATACTACGACGACGACGGCGACGGCGGCGGCGGCGATGACGACGACGCCGCCGTCGTCGTTGTAGTAGTATTATTAGTATTCCACCCAGACTTTATTTATACAGGGTAGCCCTGATCAATTTAATCAACTAATTACAAGTTAAAAAAAGAATATCACTTAAAATTATGAATATAAAAACATGCCATTTAAATAATCAAAAAAGGATCATATAAAACTTGATCACTACAATATGAAAATGGTGTAAAAATTGCTGGTCCCTAAAAAACTTGCTCCACATGTTATGCTTAAAATGCACCTCACACCAAAACTTTTTTCGCTAAAATAAAAAGGCTTATTTTGTGGAGTAATTTGGCGAAAAAAAATTTTTGATTTCGTTAACCCGCTTTCAGTGTTACGTGCATAGGTGACATCTTTGTTCATTAAATTGATCAGGGCTACCCTGTATAAATAAAGTCTGTGTGGAATAATAATAATACTACTACACAACGACGACGCGGCGTCGTCGTCATCGCCGCGCCGCCGTCCCGTCGTCGTCGTAGTATTATTAGGGGTAGCTTAAGCACACGCATGTTCTGAGACGCGGACTGCCAACCGGAAGTGAGCTATTTTCACTTTTAACTTGCACCTCGGCGACAAACCTACATTCACATTGGCTAGCAGTATCTCTTCTCTATCTAGTTAGAGGACCTAAGTAGTATAAAAAGCTGGGAGACAAGATGGTCCTATGCACGAGAAATGTTCTCTTCGGTTGCCGTCCGTGTCTCAAAAAACGCACTTGCTTAAGCTCCCTAAATATTATTATTCCACCCATTCCTGGCCTGCTTAATTGCAATGTAGACAAAGTTGAGAATTCACAAAGGAGAAAGAAGAAATTTTCATAGTGAGATAAACGAATACAAAGTTGTATGAGCTTAACGCTTTACCAAGCCCCTTGTACAATACAAATGTAGGTAACTCTAAGGGATAATCTGTGTTCAAATTGCCTGGGCATTGAGAAATAATTTGTAAATACAAAAATTAAAAAAAAAAAAAAAAAATATTATGAACATGTAGGTGCTTTTGAGTTTTCACACGGGGGGGGGTATTTTGGGGACATTTTGTATCCGATGCTACGGGCTTAAGTAGCACTGTTTAAAGTGATGTCACGGAACCTGGACTTTAATAATATATTGGTAATCACCTTTATTCTTTTCCTTCTGCGAGTACATAATGCTTTTGCGGGGCGCACTACTTGGGCCTGATGTCTTAGAAGTGAGCTAAACTGGGGTGCCACCTGAGGGACTGTAAGAAACATTTACTTAAACTCAGTATTCAACTATATTTAATGATGATTTTAGTTATTCTATGACTTTCTAAAGTAAGGCATAACTGCCAGCATTTTACTTTTTAAATATTGATTTTGATTCGATAATTTTCAGAAGTTTTATTATAGAACGAAATCTAAAACACGATTATAAGCAACACAATGTCCTGAATGTTTTGCCAGTAGAAAAGAACAGACAACAAGAGGCATACAACCAACATTAGTGTCACACCAGCGCGCACTTCGATAGGGCTTGCCTGTTCAGGCATACCTGTGGATTTAAGAAGGTTGCTAGCGTCTGACCGGATCGGTTTCACTTGTCGCTGGGCTATCATGATCAGCTATTTTGTCCACGCGCCTGTGTTCCAAAAGCGAAAAAAAGATGTTACACAAATTTAGAAGTGGCTTTCTAGTTTTGTTTTTCAATATTGAGCATCCCGCAAGTGAGATGACTCTCAAGTGAATTGTCTTGTTTTTTTGGGGTGGGGTGGGGGGGGATTTTCTGGTACATTTAAATCACAGTTTATTAGGGCTTTACAAATTATTTTTGAACAGGAGCCGAGACTGTACGAACTTATCGCGTCAAACAGTTTAGTCACCAATGTATTTAAGAATATAGTTTTTTTCACTGATTTTTTCTTGCTTTGCCTATCTTTCTGGCTTGATGTAGGGCACATGTTCACTCTTTCACAATAATTTCAATGGTTAAATTACATACTATTTGTGTTTTACTTGTGTTTCTGCATCCGTTTTGGATGGGAATGGCAGCGTATATATCCATGCTTAGTTGGTTTCCTTCAACAGAGCACTACTGTAGCTGTGATGACAATGGTTACTTGTACCAAGTGAAGACTGTCCTTATGTTAAAACGACCATTAAGAAGAAAGGGGGTGAGCATGAGGTGCTACCCAAAAGATTAAGAATCAGTCCCAAAACCAGTCAAGTACATGTACACGCCTCCAGAACATGTTTTCATTTCATCAGTTTTTATACCTGACTACAGCATGCTTTCGCTCTCAAACCAAAGAAAAAAGAAAGAAAGGGGGATGATTTGACAGTCTGGTGTGGTTGTGTTGGTTCAGCTTCATTTTAAAGAAGAGACCAAAGCTAAAGAAGAAGAAGAAACAGGTTTTCTGGTCTGCCTGTTTGGTTATAGTACACAATGAGCTCTTTTGCTAGTGCTCAATTACATTCTCTGCATCACACAGCTTAAAGCAAAACTTTTCTTTTGTGACCAGATCAAAATTTAATGAAACCAGCTTGTACTAAAATAGAATACCAGAATCGCAGTGTATTGGTAAACCACTAACTGTGAAACGGCTTCCAGCTGAAAACCCTAGCTGTTATCTGTTGAAAGTTACATTTGAAATCCAACTGTGAACATCGCGCTTGGAGATGGGCATTATCTAGTTGGTGGCACTTTACTACTTACTGGAGAGGGTGACAAGAAAACCTGGAACTGGCACTGTAAACATTTTTCAACAACGTGGAGTAACTTTAAAAGACACAGTGGCTACCCGAGAATTTATGTTGTAAATGGACGTGAAAGCCTTTTCAACATCTTATTAGTGGTTGTGAGGAAAAGTTTAATTTAGACTGTATTTTAGCTGAACCAGAGGAAAGCTGTGAGTGATGCTAAAAGAGCCTTTGGAAAAAACATACTAAAAATGATTACCACATAGTTTTAAGATTGTTATGACATGTTTGCTTTTCTGTATTTAATGGCAATTCTAAGAAAATCTGTGAAGAAATACCCTTTCCTTTTTTTCAGAAAATTCTGATGTCAGAATTTTGATTGAGAGATTCAAGGCTAATTGTCCCTAAAAAATGCATGGCTACCCCCATTTTTCTTTGTGGATTCTAATAGCCCTTGCAAATAGCTACTTTTTCCGCGTGGTCCTAATCTGGCGCAAAAAACCTTAATTTGTATGTAGTAAGCACCACTTGGTCCAATTGCTATAATAACTAATGATCATACAATTGATTAACAAAATTGGAGGACTGCAAAGCGGGAGTCTGATTTGTCGGTTACATGTTTGATTACAGACTAAATAGGACAACTGATTCAAACCTGTGACCTCCACAAATACTGGTGTGGTGCTCTACCAACTGAACTACATGTACATGCATGAAGCCACACATCAAGAGCAAGGTCAATTTATTCAAGGTATTTGTGGAGGTCACGGGTTTGAATCTCATTGAAGCCCTGATTTTTTTCAGGCTTCTTCTTTCCAATTTCTTAAATTTGAAAATTTACTGCGATGATCATTCTTCACTTTCAATGGTGTGATAAGTAGATTTAGTGGAGAGGACTTAAAATGATTGGCTCATGGAACTGATTGCAGGTGTCCAATTACATCTGACTGTCTGAATACAACTTTGCAGATAAATATATATAAACCGAATGCCAATATGGCGGACCACTCGGTCGTCGCCCGGGACGAGCTTTCATTCCACTCGTCCCGGGCGCCCACTGAGTGGTCCACCATATTTGCATACGATATATAGTATTGAAAGGCCGCGGGCAAGAACGTCCCCTAGATTTTTTGCTAAAATCGAAAATGGCCAAAACAGCTCCAAACTTCGCATACCAATTTGTTTATACCAGTCCTGTAGAAAACTGCCTTGCACTTATTTCCCCTCGTTTGTGTTGCGTATTCTAGAAATAAAGTATGCAAAACGCTTGCATGTCGGCACAGTCCGCGTCTTTTGGAACTTCTTTGTTACACAATACTATTAGCGTTGTTTTTCTTTTAAGTTTTTTTAAATGCTGACTTTAACTCCTAAGGTTAAGATTTCCCAGTTTTATTAGAGTTAGGGTTAGGGTTACCGCTGGAAACTAGGGTTAGCGTTGAAGGTTAGGCTTACGGAACAAGGTTAGGGTTAGCGTTTGGGGTCAGGGTTATGGGTCGAGCTTAGAGTTAACGTTCAGGCATAGGGTTATTGCTTAGGGTTAGGGCTAGCGCTCAGAATTAGGGTTATTGCTTAGGGTTAGGGCTAGCGCTCAGAATTAGGGTTATTGCTTTGGATTAGGGCTAGCGTTTAGAGTAAGCGCTTAAGTGCCTCGGTTCGGGCTAGAGTTAAGGTCAGGACATGTTAGGGTTAGCAGTGTTAAGCCAAGGGAGACAATCTCGACTTGCATGAATCGATACTTAACTAAACTCAATGAAAAGTGGCTAGAAAGAGAGGTTGGATGTTTTGCAAAGCGGCTACGTCAGTGATTGAAATGTTTCTACGTGAAATTACTTTTTTGGTACAAAACTGCTCGTTCCATGAAATGATTATATCTGACAACACAGAAAGAGAAAGCCTTAAGCTAACACGCTGCTCATGCCGAAAAAAAGCGCATCAAATGGAAAATTCATCAGCAAAGGTACGCTGAAATACAAAGCAAAACTTACATTTGAGCTGAAGTTTTCTTCTTCCTATAGTTAAACCTTCGCGGCGGGCTCGATTCTATCACAATTCAAAGTAATCATCTGCTTGGAAAACCACGATACACACACACGGAACGCTTGCTTGCGAATTTAACCGACCTGCGATTTCTCTTTGGCCCGTAAAAATGGCTTAGAAACTTCGAAGGTCTTTGAAGCACAGGTCAAATGCAACGACTTTGCTGCCTGGCCTTTTTCTTCTCAAGTGCTATAAGTCGCGCACACGATGGTCATGGCGCGAAATTTTTGGAGCGAAGGATAGTGAGGCGGCTAATTTCAAGAAAATAATAAGAGTCTAGAAAGCAGTTCTAATTTCCAAAACTGACACACGCCGAAGTTTGTCAAATGAGCCATAAGTCCACGACGGATGCTTTGTTTTGGACGAAGGAGCATTTCTAGACTCTACCGCCTGGCTCACTTGTTCCTCAACGGCTAAGCTCACAGCAGACTTAAACCATGATCTCGGAACAAGAACACACCTCGCTTCTTTGAGGCGTGCTAATGACTTTGATCGAGGGTCAAAGGCTTAATGATGCCAAATCTCCTACCAGGTGGGCGCAAATATTCCTCGAATAAGCGTTGAATATCGGTGGAAATAACGAGCAAACTCTGCGTAATAAAACAGGTAAGCCAGCTCTGACTTTGTGTTATCGCTTTGCGTGCCAAAAGCGTAAGTCACTGACAATGGCAGCTAAAAAAACATGTCATCCCAGATCCCTACCAGTAAAAAACGGCAATTAAATTACAAAGACACAGAGAAGGTTTTTGAAAGAAAAAGAAAAACAGAACAGAAAAAAAAAAAGATATCACCGAACTCGAATCGAGCCCACGAGTGTCACGACAAAACAAATACGAATCAGCTTCGTTCAGCGCTTATCCACTTGAGCTAACGTAGCAGCAGTGCGAAATCATTGCCTTATAGTGACTTCATGCTTTAGCCAAACAAAAGGTTTCTTTTGTTTTTCGTTTAACAACAGATCTCCAAAAGATGCCGCTTGGAAAACTGAGTCAGTTTTGCATACGTTATTTGTAGACAACGAAGAGAGACCCTGCAAAACAAACTTCAGAGCAATGTTTCTCAGGTAAAACAAAGCCCACATGCCAAAATTCAGCTACTTTTGAGCACTTTGAAAATGGCCAAAAAATCTAGGGGACGTTCTTGCTCGCAGCCTTTCAATTAGAACAGAGTACAGCAGTTTATGCACCAATCACAATTGAGGAAATTGTAATTGTGATGATTAAATGAGAGTTTGAGTAGGAAATAGTCCTCAGCCGATCACCTTTTGTGTACAACGTTTATATCATCCTTGTTTATTGCATGGAGTTTTGTCTCATAGATTGCATCGTATGATAAATGTGTGAGAAGCAGAATGGCCATATGTCATTTTGTTAGCCGTCAGAAACCTTGTGTCATTTTCTTAGGCAACTTGGTAATGTGCATCTCCCCACCATAAGGCATGCAAAATGATGGGTGTTGGTGAATGTACCAGGGCAACATTACAGGCTGGCAGTGGTAGCTAGCTTATTAATTACTTATCATCAATAAAATATGTTTGATAAGATTTAATCCATGTTTTGTCCAGAAGGCTTAACCCCCAGCACTATACTACCTAGTGTTTTTTAACCTTCTTTTAGGTGTCAAAGGTGGAGCTTCACAAGAGTGAGTCATTTCAGTTTGGTAATTTATGTCCCGAGAGCAAATATAGTAAGGGCAATGTGGTAGAAACTACAACCACTACAGGATTACCTGAAGCAGTGCTACCTGTAGGAGAAACTGGCCTGGAATCAGGCAAACAAGGTTTTCCTGTAGTGGAAGTTATACAGGCAGTGGATCAAATTGTAGGAGTAGTTGAGCCAGTGTTGCTTGTACAAGAAACTGGCTTGAAAACAGGCAAACAACAAGAAACTGCTCCTGGGGTAGAAGTTACACTCACAGAGGATCAGTTGGCAGGGGTACATTTAGTTGAATCAGTGTTACATGTGCCTGTTCATGAAACTTTCCCGGAATCAGGCAAGCAAGAAAAAAATGGTGCTATGGTGGATGCTATACGCGCAGAGGATCAGACAGCAGGAGTAACTGAACCAGTACTACCCGTACATGAAAATGGCTGGGAATCAGGCAATCAAGACGATGTTCCTGTGGTGGAAATTATGCATGTGGGGGATCAGAGTACCATTAAGCCTGAAGGCAACAACAGGTAAAATCTATTGTATCATCGCATCATTGTGTCCATGAGATGACAACATTACTTCTGCTGAATTGCTTTATTACGTTCTGTGTTTACCATTTCATTTGTATCTTAAAAGGAATGCATTCACAATCAATTAATATAGAACACTGAAAAAAATGACGCTGATTTTTTTTTCTGTTTTCAGCTCACGGACTCAGGTCATTATTGAGCATAGCTACCTTGGTCCTCTGTGCTTACAGTTTACTAATCCACCATCAGTTGTTGATGTAAAAACGCGAGATTATGGAGAGAACTGGGCTTCCAATCAAAGATCAAGATATTTACCATAATGGAAAGAAGGCAAGACAGATTGAAAAACTGATAATTTGTATTTACTGCCTAATACTTTCCACTGAAACAGATTTGAAAAAGTTTCCAGTTAAAATGTAAACGCTTTTCCTAATTAAACCACCAAAGGGGGATTCATGCTGACGTCATTGTTTACATTTTTGCTCATTTGCATACGACGTTGCCCACAGAAGAAAGCTTATAAATAATAATAATTCCTCTATTCAGAATTAAACAATCCTGAAACGGAGGACCCAGAGGTTATCCCTATTACAAGGCCTCCTATCTATCTATCTTAAATACTTTTTACAACTGATAAAATTATTGAAAACTTCAGAACTAAAAAGAAAGAGCATGCATATGATATAATATAAAATAATTAAAAAAAGGGCATAAGAAGCATCCTGGTATGACCATTCAATCTTCAGAACTGATTTATTTGTAGCTACATCAGAAACTGAACTGCTTATATGCTAATGAGGCAAATATTGTAAACAAGGATTCCCCTTTACTAAATTAACAACACTTTTTACATTTTGTACGAATAAAATTTTAACAGATGTATTTATATATGCAGAAGACAATATTGCACAATGTCAGTTAACTCTCAAACTTGTAAACTTCTTTGATGGCTTTTCTAGCAGTGCCGTGGCATTTATTGAGAACTTGGACAAGGGTTTCAAAGCTGAACTGCAAAAGCAACCTTGTAATACTATAGCTACTCCCTAATGTTCCTTTGCCTCTGATGTTTCTTGAATTTTTTTTCCAGCTATGTGACAGTCAAAGTTTAAGACCTCTTGATAATCAAGATAGTCTTACACTTGCACTCTCTGTAGGGTCTCTTAAAGGTGGAGGTAAGAACGCAATCTTAGTCATGAAGTATGTTTGGGTTTGCCTTATGTGAGAAGAAGGTTAATTCGTCATTAGCTCTCACCAGAAATTCTACCTTTAGTTTTGCAGTTGATTTGTGAAAACAAGTTATTTCAAAATGTCATTTTGACTGAAGAGAGATTTTATGTAACTTTATTTTTGTGTAAGTTATAACTCAGACTTAATAGATTTAATATATTTGTATGACCATGCATATATCGTATAGAGAGCATTTTAAAAATCGTTCACATTTGTTTTGCTGTTCAGCTGGGAATGAAATAAATACACATTTCAATGTCTTGTGACCTTGTCAAATTTTCATGTCCTTGTTTTGTAGTACGTCCCAAACAAACCACAGAAGAAGGTGCCATTGGGGGAGAGAAAGATCCATCAACGTCACAAGAAGAAAGTAAGAAATGCATGATAATGTATACACGTGTATTTATGTAGCAGATCACACATGTGAATAGTAATAATGAAAAAATATGCAGAAGATGGCAGCCATCATGGTGCATAGGGGAGTTTGGTGAGCAGGGATGGCACAGAGGTGAGAGCGCTAGCCTCTCACCAGTCTGGCCTGGGTTCGATGCCCACCCAGTGTTGTTTGTTGGTTGAGTATGTTTATTCTCACCTTGCTCTGAGGGTTTTTGTCCAGGGAACTCTTATTTTCCTTCCTCCTCAAAAACCAACATCTCCAAATTTCAATAGGCCACAGTTTTGACGCCTTCTTTGCTGGTAGGCAAAGCGGTCAGAAATTTATTACAGTGTTTGTATGGAGATCCGATCATACCAAATAACTTCTTCCAAAATTGAATTTTTTACAATTTGTGAATCAAAACATCAAAATGCTAGGTAGAATATTTTATTCACCAAGTTTGAAGGATGTAGCTTTCCTACAAGTCGCTGAACTAATATTTTTTAAATTTTCCATACATTTGTTTGTAAATTTTTAAAACGTTTGTCTACGCGACAAATGTATGGGAAATTAGAAAAAGTAACTGAGCGTCTTATGGCCAAGCTACATCCTTCAAACTTGGTAAATACAATCTTCTACGTTGTATTTTAACATTGCGATTCAGAAATTGTGAAAAATTCAATTTTGGAAGAAGTTACAATGTATTTGCTATCGGATTCCCATACAAACACTGTACTGTTAGTAATTTCTGAACGCTTTGCCTACCCATCAAGATGGCGTCAAAAACCATGATAAGTTCTATTGGACCAGGATAATGGACCTGTATGAAAACCAGCTAAGGATGATATGGTGTCCTCTTTAACTATAATAATTTTTCTTCATTTCAATTTAGTCTGGAAATAGACCTTTTATAGTTGCCTGCTCAGTGACCTGGCCTCTGAATGGCAGTAAGGCTGGTGGTGACCCTGTTTTGATACAGACCTCACTGCTTTTGTTGTGTAATTCAAGTTGTTCTAATGCTAACTAAGTGCATTTACATGACTAAAGCAGTGAGGTCTGTATCAAACCAAGGTCACCGCCAGCCTCGCTGTCATTCAAAGGCCAGGTGACTGAGCAGACAGCTGTAAAATGGTCTGTTAGGTAGGAGCTACTTGATACTCAACAGGAATATTTAAGATGTTAAAAACATTGAAATGTCAATAAAGAGAGATCTGTTGACTACCTTCGCGTTGTGAGCAGCTTGTTTAACAGCATCATGGATTTCTTTTCTTTCTGAACTGCTCAAGCAAAGTCTTGAGTGAGGATGACCTCAGCCACTTTTCGACCTAAAAGTCACAGCATCCTTGTCTTCTCTCACAACAAATCTTGCAGTGATTGGAGTAGCTCCATTGTTTTGTGGTGGACAGTATGGAATCGAACTTCCTGGGCATTCATTTTAAGATCATTTTCTAGAAGATCATAAGTGATATCCTGGAAGTTTTTGCCTCCAATTTTAGGGATATACATGAAATGAAAATTTTCAGTACTTTCCAGTGGTAATACTTGAGGGCTGTCCAATACACACAAACAGACTCAAATGGAATTTGACTCAATCCATTGGTTTTGCATTGGTGAAGCATATTTCATTACTGGGACTTATTCCATTCTACTTGTCCATTGATACGATTGGTATGATTGGTACCGATGGAATAACATTTATTCCATTGGTGAATTGCATCTCATTATGGGGACTTGAGACATTTCCGTTAGCTTCAGCCTGAGTGGGGGTGCATTCTACTTGTCCATTGGTGCAAGTGGTACCAATAGAATAACATTTATTCCATTGGTGAAATGCATCTCATTATGGGGTCTTAAGACTGATATTTCCGTTGGCTTCAGGCTGAGTAGGGGTGCCTTCTACTTGTCCATTGGTACAATTAGTACCATTGTCCAGAATAACATTAATTCCATCATTAATTTTGGTGAAATGCATCTCATGATGGGGACTCAGAATAATTCTGTTAGCTTCAGGCTGAGTGGGAGGGGGGGGGGTTGGGGTGCATTGTACTTGTCTATTGGTATGACTGGTACCAATGGAATAACATTTATTCCATTGGTGAAATGCATCTCATTATGGGGACGAATATTTCCGTTGGCTTCAGGCTGAGTGGGGGTGCATTCTACTTCATGAATCTTTGTCTGTCGGGTATATTTTGAACAACGGTTTCCGTGAATCGAGGTCTTTATAGTACAGTATGGGGCCCAGTTCTCGGCCACAAAAAACCTAAACTTGTATTTCTTACCTTGAAATAACTAGCTTCAGCATTCAGTCTGCATATGTTTAGCTATCAACTGCCCCATGCTATTTTCTCCAGTGTAATAACCAAAACTTGATGGAGGCTTTGTTCCTGGGCCCAGTTAATGGCCAGAAGGTCCAGTTCTCGGCCTCAAAGAGTTTGCAGGATTGCACAGAATAAACAACGCTTTATTACCATTTTTGTTGTTAAATCACTTGCAAGGCTTGTGTTTTAATATTTTGGTCACAAATTATCCTTAAAGAGCGTTGTTTCATGTTAGAAAAGGAAGTTTTTTGTACTCCTTTTCACACACTTTTTCGGGGAAATCAAGCTCAGCTACCTTCGCATCACCTCGACGTGCTCTAAACTCAAAACTCGGCAAGACGAAACAGAAAGAATCAAACTAACTTTGGAAAAAACTGCTTTTTATTCAGATTCATTTGTCAGGGGCACCCAACGAGAATATAGTTCAAAAGCACTAAAACATAGCATTGTTGAAAGTATTTTGGTATTTAAACGGTAGATATAGGCATATTTTTATCCCCTAAAAATTTTTCATCTGTTCGGATTTCCTAGCTGAAAGTCTAGTGATCCGAAAATTACAGGGATCAAAACTTACCTTTTCGAAAATTTCAGCCAGAAAAAAGGCTCCCGAAAATTATAGGTGACCTTTTTAGGGTAAAAATCCGTTAAAAATAGGCAATTATACCATATTTTAGATGTTCGAAAATCTTAGGAGAAGCATTCAAGAAAGAAATTTTACAAAAAATGTTCCAAAAATTCTAGATCTCAAATCGTCTTCCGAACAGATATATTTCCGAAAATTGTCGTTGGGTGCCCCTGATTTGTGGCACAAAAAAAAGATGTTGCTGTCATCTGTAGTTCCCAGGTTCGAGCCCTCCACCTGGTTGCTGGATGGATTTTTTCTCAGCTGCCAAGAATTTAACTCCATTCTGAGCATCCCTTTGCCTTAAACTGTCAGTTGGGATTGTTCTTTCCTTGTTAATTTGCGATATTTGT